>JARFJB010000502.1:567500-687500 GCA_036346205.1 Vesta saturnalis | reverse complement strand
TGTCTCTCTAACGTCACGCAACAATGCTCTCTTTGGACGTCTTTAATACATCCAAATGAGCTTAGTTTAATGTATGGAAAAAAGTACGCTCAAGTTTTAAAGTATCCCCATTCTGCGGTACCTAATCAGGGGTGAACACTTCATGAAGATGTATCATTGATATCTTATCCCTGTCAAAGATTAAAATAGTGTCATCAAACAGTTTTAGTGAATGGTTACAAAATTGCATGTTAATTTCGGGTATGTGATTTTCTGCAACATCATCATATTCATAATGTATAACACCACCCAAAACTTAGCGAAATATATTGTTGTCCCACAATACTAATACTATCAAATTTTGTTCCACAAATAGCTTAAAAAATACAAAAAATTGGTTGTATTTACGAACCACCCTTGAGCACAATGCGGTTCTCTTCTGGCGGAATAAAGTTTAGCTCGATATGTTAACTTCAACTTCCGTGATCATGTATACCGCCGAAAGAACGAATATAGAAAATGTTTTTTGGTTTTTGGATTAAGTTTCTTAAAATGTAAAGAAGCGTGGGAAGAATCAAGGTCAAACGTTGCTGTCCAAACTATCGCAATGCGATTTTTCTAAATATATGATATATGAAAATGGTACAAGGCAAAAAGCGTACGTGTGAATTAAAATAATCTAGAACGAGGGAGCGTGGAAGCAATAAAGGATTCGAGTCAACACAAAGTGGAATTTGCCAATAAGCAAAACGTATATCTAAGTTAGATAAATAATGATTTTAGGTAAATGTCAGATGGAATAACCGTAAACTGACTAACCTGTGTTGTGATTCACATATACCTCGATAGAGGTAAGCGAGACCAGAGGTACAACAGTAGAATCTGAAGGTGATGTAGTTAACAGTCGTACTATTATTCATAAATACTCTTAACCCATAACCTTCAAAGAATTGTGTCTTTAAAATTTGTTGAAACACACCATTAAATACCTACTTACCGAAAGTATATGAAAAAAATTCCAAAGATAAGCTTGTTGAAAAGGGAATGCGTAGAAATCTTTTATGAAATAAATGGTATCTTAAATTATATACCAAACAATTAATTGGTTACGCTAATTAATTAAATCAAGAAAATTGTTTGAGACACCCAATTAGAAAATTAAATTGTCAAAAAGAAAATTTGAGGTATATCGCAAGATAACGTTAATGTAGCGTTAAAAAACAAATTTTAAGGTAGAATTTAATTAAATACGAGTAACTATGTAAATTTTGATTTAGAAACTAGTAAATAAGCATGTAGACAGATTAGTTAAA
The DNA here is from genome assembly GCA_036346205.1 of Vesta saturnalis. Taxonomy (NCBI): domain Eukaryota; kingdom Metazoa; phylum Arthropoda; class Insecta; order Coleoptera; family Lampyridae; genus Vesta; species Vesta saturnalis. The sequence goes on along the minus strand of JARFJB010000502.1, from coordinate 686,208 downwards.
TCATTAGTTTTCTCAATAAATCAGAAAATCATAACGTAGGTAGAAAGTATCTAATATGATGACGTAATATGAAGAAATGAAGAAACTTTACGAAGAAATGATAAAATGTTGAGTAAAACCTTTATGCTGTTGAAAACCCTCATAAAACGAGAGTATTTCATCATCAGCATCAATTTCAAGTAAATATCTTGGCTGGAACTTTTATTATTGGTCCCTTTGTATTGCCAAATCGGCTGAATGATTTACTCTTACTCCTCCATCGTGACCTTTGGTTTATGCATGATGGCGCACGTACTCATTCTACTTTAAATATAAGACAACATTTAAATGAGGTATATCCACAGCGCTGGATTGGAAGAGGAGGTGACGCACCTCTGAACTATCCGGCTCGATCACCGGACTTGATACCTTGCGATTTTTTTTGTGGGGTGCCTTGAAATAAAATGTATGCTTCCCCAGTTAATACGCAAGAAGAATTATTGGCAAGAATAATTCAGTAAGTCAATTTATTGAAGAATAGTCCTGAAGTATTGTTCAGAAAGAATTAATTGGTGCATGCAGGAAAATCGTGGAAATTTTGAACATTTGTTGAATAAGCAAATTAAATACCTTCCAGAAAAGTCCATCAGTTGCACTTGTTAAAACATAATTTACATAACATAATTTTATTTTTAATTTTTTTTTTTTTTATCTTTAAGGTATCAACTGCTATGGTTTTTGTGCCTATATTCTTTTGTTTAGTAACTAAATTCTGTTATACAGTCTCGTTTCTTTCAAAAACCGTAGGACCTTCTTAATACTTTCCAGGTTATTGATTACTATATGTTCTAATTGGTGATTAGGTAGTAAACGTTCTCTATTTTCATGATATAGTGGGCAGTCTATAAATATATGTTCTAGTGTTACTTTTTGTTACAACGTCTATACATTTGTTGTGGGATTTTCCTAGTAGCTGTAGGTGTGTAATATGGTGTGCCCAATTCGAAGTCTAATCATAATAACTTCTTCTCTTCTAGTTAGGTTAAATTGATTGTGCCAGGTAGGTAGTCGCGGCCTCTGTCGGTTTATTGCAACATTTTTCTTCTCCCAAGTGTCATGCCATTGTAATTTAATTTTGTTTTTAATAAATGTTTTTAGATCGTTTGGTAAGACGCTCATTTCGTCTATTGTAGGAAGATTTGCCGCATGTTTTGCTGATGTATCAGCACATGTGTTGCCGTGAATGCCAACATGCCCCGGTACCCACATTAGACAGACGTTCTTCGTTGTATTATATTCCAAGTAGTAAAGCTGCTCTCTGATCATATTCAATAAGGTATGTTTGTCGATGGTTTGATTTTGAATAGCTAATATAGAACTTAATGAGTCGCTGCAAATAATATACTCTTTGTTTGTGTCGTGTCTGCATAGTAGTAAGGATTGCCAGATGGCATATAACTCGACTGTTTGGATGTGGTTATGCGACCAGTTGTGGCATACTCTGTCAAAAACTAGTGCGCTTCCAGTGCCTGTTAGCGTCTCTGCCCCGTCTGTGTAAATGATTTTAGCTTGTGAATGTTCTTGCATTATTCTTCTTGCATGCAATTGGTATTGCGCTGATAGAATTGGTTCTTTTTTCATTCTTGTAAGGTGTAGAATATATTTTGTTCTCAAGTTTACCAAAGGTGGTATTTTAGGTTCTGTGTATGTAAACAGTGTAGGTATCTCAATTTCTAAATAGGAAATTAGTTCTATCCCCTAATAATTGCGGGTCTACTCACTGTTGGTCGCTTTGCGAATTCGTTTATAATTTGTTTGTCATTTAATATCTCATAATTCAGGTTTTTTGGCGATACACTTATTTTGATGATATAGTTGCACAATTGGATTTGTCGCCTAGTGATCAACGGTGGAATTCCCGCGTCTTCAAAAATCGAGAGTAGAGGACTTGTGCGGAAAGCTCCGATGGCCGCCCTAATTCCTTGTGTGTGGATACGGTCTAGTTGTTGCAAAGGAGTTGGTCTTGCGGATGAGTAAATGACGCAACCGTAATCTATTATAGACAACACACAAGCTTTATATAACTGTATTAACACCTGCCTTTCTGAGCCCCAGTTTATGTTACTCATACACCTTATAAAGTTTAACCTTTGTTTGCATTTGTCGAACAATATATTTTAGATGTTCTTTAAAATAAAGTTTTTTATCCAGGATAATGCCTAGTACTTTTAAATTTTGTACTAATGGGATAGCAGAATCTTTTAAAGTTATTTGTGGCTCATCGTGCTCGTGCAGAAGTGAATTGCAGGTGTTTTGTTTCCAGATAGTTGCAATCCCATTTCTTCTACTTTTCTTTCGATTTCGGCGACTGCTTTATTTAGGTTTATTTGCATGTTTTCCATTGAATGGTTTTCATAGAAAATTATTAAATCGTCTACGTAGAGACACTTACGGATTGGAAACTGAATTGATTTAACCAGATCGTTTATTCCGATTAAAAATAGTGAACAGCTAAGTACAGACCCCTGGGGAATTCCGTTCTCTAATACCCGAGTTTTGAGGATTGGTTTCCAAAGCGCACTACGAAACTACGGTGAGACAGGAAGCTTTTGATACGAAAAAGCCCTTAAGTTTTTCCTAAATTTCTCGAAAACGGATGAACCAAATGTAAATGCAATTGTAACATAAGAAGCAGCCTTTTTTCCTTAAGAAGTTTTACATTTGACATTTTAGTGTAAAATAATTAGGGAAGCCAATATTTACAAGTCTATTTTAACATGGGAATTCCTATGTCCAGAAATTCAAGAGACACAGTGTGTGTATATATATATATATATATATATATATATATATATATATATATATATATATATATATATATATATATATATATATATATATATATATATATATATATATATATATATATATATATATATATATATATATATATATATATACAGGGTCCGGCAACAAGAGCGCCTTCTTCTATATCTTCCGTTTTATATAAGCTAGATTAATAAAATTTGGGATAGGGTTATAGTTTAGTTGGGTGCATATTTTGTATACAGGTTGTTTATTTAAAGATGACCAAACTATAATAAAAAATTAAATGGAACATCCTATATATTATTACTTTTTGAATTCTACACATTATTCCTGACAAATTCGCAATATATTTCCCTATCCCTAAATATAGCCGTTTCCGAATTATTTTCAATTTTTCAAAATGTATAAGATTATTGGAACATTTTTTAAATCCATGGCCTCGTATAAATAGAAAAAAACAGTGGAAAACAATTGTATTGCAAATTAAAAACGCAACAGAAACTAATACACTATAATTATTAATATTATTTCTAAAAATACAAAACTAATAAAATAAAAAATAATAATTTAACGCTAATCATTAGCGATAATAATTTATAATAGTTGTTCAAAATGTTACGATTACGCATATCTTCGGCAGTGGTTGGTGGTTCCCTATAGACAATACTTTTATGTATCCCCATAAAAGAAATCTATTCTTGTCAGATCAGGGGACTTAGCTGGCCACCTGACATGTCCATTTCGCCCAATCCATTTATTTGGAAAGACTTTATTGAGACAATCTCTTACATCTGCGGAGTAGTGAGCAGGAGCGCCATCATGTTGATACCACACTGTGGCTCTAATATCAAGAGTAATATTTTCTAATAAGCCCGGTAAATCGTTACGCAAAAAGTTAAGGTACTTCTCACCATTCAAGTGTCCATCAAAAAGAATAGACCGATGACATAATCCCCAGTGATGGCACCCCAGACACTTAAAGACCACTTATGATCGATGATCGAAGTCTGCATCGCTCAATTCTTGGTGTAACTGAATATGATAGGGATGTAAACGTTTCTTCTTTAAAAGACGGCCTACTGATCTCTCACTTATACCAACTATTTCACTTATGTCCTTTTGGTTTCTGTGATGATCCTCTTCGATGGCGAGAAGAACCCTCAACTCACTATCTTCATTTGTAAAAGGTTTAACACGTTCATGTTTGGAGTAATTGGCACATGAAGATGCAATAAATCTACTCATAACTTTCTGAAACGATCTTGCGTTTGTATGTCTTCTATCTGCATATCTTTCAGCATAAATTTTGCTGGCCAATAAACAGTTTCTTTCTGCAGCACCCAACACGAATATCATATCAACTAACTCATTTTGTGTAAAATTCATTTTATAAAAATCTTGATTACTAACAATAACACTCGTAAATGGTTAAATACAGTTTTATTTATTTACGTCAAACATTCAATTTTCATAAGAAGCGCACTTGATTTTAGAATTTTACTTGAAATTGAAGTAAATATTTGTCAAATTCTTGTTAACACGCAATGCCTCCAGTACAAAAATTGTAATTAGTCTTCTATCATAATATATTAGTTTCTGTTCCGTTTTTAATGTATAATACAATTGTTTTATGATGTTACTTTTTATCTATACGAGACCATAGATTTAAAAATGTCTCAATAATCTTATGCATTTTGAAAAATTGAAAATAATTCGGAAACGGCTATATTTAGGGATAGGGAATCGTATATCGAACTGATAAGGGTTAATATGTAGAAACCAAAAACGGAATAATATACAGGGTGTTCTATTTGAAAAAGTAAACTTTTGCTAGTTCGAATAATGGTTGATTGGCAAGTCAATTATAAGCACCCTGTATGCAATTATGTCATTTTCTTCACATTAAAAGGAAGTTCTATCTGTGTACTTATTCTCATATAAATTAGATAACTTTTATTTTTCAACAGTTAAGGAGATACATTTTCAAAGCAAACGCTGTAATTTCAATTTTTTAGAACAATCGAAATAACTCAAAAGTGGCTATATTTAGGGATAGGGAAATATATTTTGAATGTGTAGAATTCAAAAAGTAATAATATACAGGGTGTTCCATTTAAATTTTTTATAATAATTTGGTCCTCTTTAAATAAACAACCTGTATTCGCGTGAATAATTTTAAAATATGCACACAACTAAACTATAACTGCATTCCAAATTTTATTAATCTAGCTTATATAAAACGGAATATATAGAAGAATGCGCTCATGTTGCCGGACCCTGTATATATATATATATATATATATATATATATATATATATATATATATATGGTATTGCAATGATATTGGACCAAATTTAAAGGGTTAGTTCCTCTCTTAAACATAAGTTGAAAAGGTAAGTTTCAACTCAAAATGACTGTTTGTTTAAAAGTACAAGGTGTCACAGTTTTAAGAAATATGACAGTTTTTGATTATAACTCGTTTAAATTTAACCCGAGTTTGATGAAACTTGGCATGCACAATAAACAACAAAAATGTTTAATTTGGCTATTTCAGGTTTTGTAAATGTCTTGCAGTGGCGTAGATAATCAGGGTTGGCGCCACTTTTCCCCCTATCTTTACGCCTCTGCAATTTTTTCAAATATAAAAGCTTATTTAATTTTAAATTTAATTTAGAAAAAGAAATGGCTCTTGAAAAATTTTGATTAGAAGCTTATTTACAGAAATATTTTAGATATTTTACAGTCTTACATTTGAATTATTTAAAATAATGTATTTTAACAAAACAAGTCAATTGTTGATAAAATTGACAGTTTTTTTATAGCATATTTATTTACTGTTGTGAAGAGATTTTGGCTTGTTATGCATCAGTTTCGGGTTTTTCGCGTTTTTTATCATTACGGAAAACTACACACCTGCTGATTAGCAGATATGCATTTTATTTACAGTTTAGCAAACGGGGAACAGTAGTTAAGTCGCTCGTTTATATCGACAAAGTTTTCCTGATCGGTGGCATCCAAACCGTAAAATTTTCCAACGCATTCATGCACATTTAAGAGAGAGTGGAGTTTTCAAGCGTCCTGCACCTTCTGGACAAATGAGGCTGAGGCTAACATTGCGTTTTGAAGAGGATGTTCTAGAGCGCGATAATGGTGCTTCTCACATATCGGTTTGAAGAGTTCTACATAAAGACCGACAACATCCGTTTAAAAAGCAGAAAGTTCAATTGCGCCTAGAACAGAGTTTTGTCGCTGGTTTTTTGAGAGTTCTGCAGTTGTGCTTTCTTTTGCTTGGGATGTGACGTTTTCGAATGAGGCATGTTTCACAAGGGGTGGTCTGTTCAACACACACGCAACAGCTTTATCTAGAGTCACCGGAACCCTCACAATACTGTCGTACGTGGTCACCAACAATGGTGCTCAGTTCATGCCTGGGGAGCGATCATGTTTATTACACCTTTTATGTTACCTCCCAAAGTTTGCGAGATATATATATATATATATATATATATATATATATATATATATATATATATATATATATATATATTAATATGTTGCATGGGGAACGGATGCAAACAACGGTAGATATATTTTATTTTAAGTTAATTCTGTATTAATCGTCGATCAGTATAACATCACGTCCTATTTTCAGTGACAATAACCACTCATATCACTGAGGCGGACCGAACCATGTACTGTGCTAGTTAAATGTCAAAAATTGCAAAGTATTAATCCTTTTTTTTGTTTTAGAGTCCATTGTACCTTTCTGTAAAACACTCCATTGGACATTATTTACTGGTAAGTGTATTACTTTTACTTATATATATATATATATATATATATATATATATATATATATATATATATATATATATATATATATATATATATATATATATATTAATATGTTGCATGGGGAACGGATGCAAACAACGGTAGATATACTTTATTTTAAGTTAATTCTGTATTAATCGTCGATCAGTATAACACCACGTCCTATTTTCAGTGACAATAACCACTCATATCACTGAGGCGGACCGAACCATGTACTGTGCTAGTTAAATCTCAAAAATTGCAAAGTATGAATCCTTTTTTTTTTGTTTTAGAGTCCATTGTACCTTTCTGTAAAACCCTCCATAGGACATTATTTACTGGTAAGTGTATTACTTTTACTTCCTTAATTTATATGTGAAATTGATTCGAAATTAGGCATTTGAGGGCGAAATAGCTGTTTCATTAATATTACTTAATAAGTAAACATTTTTAATATGAACTAAAATTGTGTATTCCTACCCGTTAAGTTCATATAATCTCAACTATACTTAAGGTATAACCCACCAAAACAAAGAACGTACAAGTGTTCGAATTAGTAAACCAAACTCAAACTGTTGACTTTAATATATTGGCGAAACAGATTATAAAATTAGTCGAAGGAGTGGTTAAGCGAGTAATCCATTTTTGCATTGGTTCTGTTTCAGATGTTTGCAAAAGAACTGATTCACATAAAAAAATTCAGTAAAGGTCACCATCATACCCCTCAACCCATCTGGGTCATCTGATACAGATAAGTTGTTTTTTGCGCGAAAATTAACTTTGATTAGTTGCAGCACTGTATTTTAATAATTGTTATAATTGGTATTATAAAACAATTTAAATGTAATCATCACAACTTTAAGGATTTACAAAAAATCTGTTTAAAAATTGTAGTGTTACACACACTATATGATAAGTTAAATACGGTAGTTGAGATTGCAAATGTCAAATCGTGTATTTGAAATTAGATAGTTTAGAATTTTAGAATCATAGGGCATACAAATTTTTTAAAGACATAAATGGCATTAAAGTAAATAATTTTAATAAATGTGAAGGTTTTATTGTTACACTAATCCTATATCAAGTAACTTTAAAAATATTAAAAATTGGCAGATGAGGATAGTGCACCATGTGAAGCAATAGGGTCGTAGCAAACGTTCCACAACTGTACCTACATGTAAGGGTAGATTAGTAAATTTGTATTTTTTTGTAAAAGAAGTGTTTTGTGATATTGAAAACGGTTTTTATTTTCATATTTTACTGCCACTCGCAAATTTTAACTCGTCTAAGCCTTCAATTCGTACATTCCTTATATTTGATTTTACCACGTCATTGATTTAAAATTCCTCAATTTTGTATTTTTATATAATATTATTTACATTTTTTATTGACTAGGTATTTAACTCGAAATAATTTGTTTGATATTAGGGTTAAATTCAAATAGGAATTTTAATAGGCAGAGTAAAAGGTTGTTTAACTATTTTGGCTTGGCAGTAGTAAACTAACAAAGAGTCTCTAATTCAGCTTGAAACCTTTTTAAACGCTATAATATATAAAGTTTGGGCAAATCAAAAAGCGTTGCGCGTTACCAGTATGATAAAATGTCAACAGTGTTGCCATATGGATTATGTTATTTTAGCTAATGGTTCTTTACAGTTCCTTTAGGATAAGCGTAATTGCTTTCTTAGCTTATTTGTGTGATTATGGGATTAATCCATTTACACATGTCAAAGTTGCACAATAAAATATAAAATAGTGACTCCTAAATTAATTTTAGCTTACTTAAAATTGTGCTCACAAAATGCATCCAAGGAATAAAAAGCTTGAGCAATTAAAAGTTTCTTAATCGTTTGTTTAATCTGAAATTATCGTTATGTGAATGACAAATACAGTTACAACAGAGGTACTAAACATATCAGTGGAAAGTATTCGTATGCGTTTGTAACATGTTAATCCCCACCTGCCCACGCACTAATGGACATCTTAATTTTCAAAGAGGTTGCAGATACTACTAGTGGGCATGATCAATTTTGGTTGTTACGTGACAACCGGTGGTCATACTGCTTGATTTGGTCCGAGAATGGCCATCGTTGCGTACATGGCGCTAACGAATAATTTATCCTAAAAAGCATACGTAAAGGACGCTGGTTCTTTACATGTAAAAATAAAATAGAGCAATTATTTATTTCTTTGTTAATTATTTAGGAGACAAGTCCAATTTATAAAAAAAGTTAATGTAACATTTCCGACCTATAACAACTACAAATAGATTGGGTACAATTCACAGTAAATTCCTTAAATAACTATTAGAATGACCAGCCGATGAAAAGAAATAATTCACATGATGTTCAATTACTTAATCACTAATATCTTCATAATCGCTATCTGATTCATTTTGATTTATACGAATTATTGTAGGTGCAATATCACCATAATCGAACCTTATTTCACGATTCCACCATTGCTGAACAAGACCTTCAGTATGTTGGATCGAGTTGCCCCACATTTCTGGTGTCACTTGCACTAATGCTTCTTGCCACATATTTCAGCAATTTTCAACTGATTTTCCATTCCTATCTATGTGTTTATTATAATATGATTTTGTGATTCCCCATATATGTTCAATCGGGTTAAACATGCAATGACCATACTTTTCCGCCAGCTGATCCGCAACAAATAGTTTTGGTGGTTTATTTCTACAATTATACATAAAGTGATTTAATAATATTATAATACTTCGTACGTACTCGAAAACTACTTGTAATAATTCGGTTTTAAAAAGTGCACGTCAAATGGAATTTTTGTCCCGTCTTGAATAGCACCTTTTGTCCACGAACTGTTCGGTATTTTGATAATTACAGTGCTATGATATGATGCGTTATCCATTACCATAACGGATGGTTGCTCAAACCACTGTAAAAATTTCTTTCGTTCATTTCCCGTGATAATCGGAATTTGGTGTTTTGAATTAAATATCAATTCCGCACCAGGTATAAAGTTATTTTATTTCCAGCATGAAGAACGATATATCTAATGACAAAATTATAATAAAATATACCATGAACATTATTTCGAACCAACCTTTTGCCATCTACTTTTGTCCTTTTAACCGTTTTAAATTGTCATCTTGCCAAGAATGGCAAACAGTGCCATTTTAGAATATCCAGGTTTCGTCTAGAAAAACAAATTGGTATAACCCTTCGTGTTTCAAACGATTGTACAATTTGAGGAAACGTATTTGTTTTAAAACAATTTCGGGTAGCTCCATTAAACCTCTACGAGGATCTTTTTTTTCCATTGAAAACCTATGTTTCGTAATACAGTATGTAAAGGCCTTCGACATCCTTCAAAAAATTGATCGTTTTTTTAATTCTCCCACAAAATTTGTACGGTAATACGTTCGCCTACAGAACAAAAATTCATTGGCTACAATGTCAATAAATTGATATCCACTTACGATTCTCATACATTCTGTTAATCAAATTTCGAATCGCATCCTGGCTGTAGTTTTCAACATTGGTGATGGGTTTCGAGTGCACACGAGATCTAGCGACTGGTTGAACTACTTCATGGTTTTTAAGATACTGCGATATTCTACTAACAGTAGCAATATTGACGTTTAAAGCTACTGCTACCCTCTACAACAAGACTACGATTAGATTAACTACACACATTATAAAATAATACATTACCTGTCTTACAGAAGTGAATGGATTAAAAGGACCCCCTGTATCCCGTTCTTTTTCAAAGAAATCTATTAACGAACCAACCAGTTCCCTTCCACGAATACCTAAATGCTTGGGACACATATTAGACGAGTCACACAACGAAAAATACACAAATTTGTTCTGAAAACAACAGTTTCACAAAACCGAAATAGAATAAAATACCAAATGGAACAAACAAACACAATAATAAACTTTAATAAATGCCAGATGTCTTGGTTGCAACATTGTAATTTTATTTATGATGCTGCCAACTTGTAGAATGATTTTACCCTAGAATATTACCTTTAATGACAATCCTAAATATTAGTATTACATTGGTACTGCTTTTACGTCATATGTAACGTTCAACGCTTTTGCGATTGTCAGGACTTTATACCGGGTGATTGAGACCACCCGTATCAGTATCTTTTTTAAAGAACCGTATGTCGTAGAGACTTGATTTAAAAAAAAAATTATAAACCCCAAAATAAATAATCGAATGGTGATAGTATTTTTCGGAAAAGTCAACATCGCGAGTAGTTTTCTCCAAAATTTTAAATAGCATCTTATGTCGAAAAAGGTATTGTTGAAACATCGTTAAAAACAGAAAAAAGTGTATAGAAAAAATTATTTTGTTACTACCACGCATTTTAAGTAATATTCGACTAAAATTATTAAATTTGAAATTCATTGTTAACAAACAAAATTGAAAGGTAGGATTTTAAAATGTAGTTACCGAATTAAATAACGTCACACACATGTTTTAATGTCAATAATTGCATGTGTTGTATTAATCTATCGTGGAATCATCCGTTGTTTAAATTGATAATTTATTGTTTATTATTGATAAGTGTTTGTAGAAACAAAGTTAAAATTTAATTTCGTGAAAAAGTGAGTTAACTTAAATTAGGGAAATTATGCCGTTTTCAAATTTAGAACTGTTTGATATGTTAATGGTTTTGGGAGAATTGTACCAAAGGGCAGCTGCATCCACATACAATCGCGGAAATCGAATTATACGACATGTACGTAACGACATAGAGCGAGATGTTCTCGCTGCAGTAGTTGTTGATCCGCATATTTCAATGAGAGGAGTTGCAAGGGATCCTGGAATTAGACAATACTCTGTATACAGAATTTTGAAAGTTCATCCATACCACGTTCATACGCGAGAAACCTTGAATGGTATACGATACGCCGAGTTTTTAAGTAACAACTAGACCAACTTACTGGATAATGTCCCCCTTTTAACACGAGCATGAATGTGGTTTCAGCAAAGCGGCTGCTCAACTCATCTTTCATTGGTCACCAGGAAGACAGTAAATCAACAGATGGGTTGGCAGGCGAAGCATAGTGGTATGGCCGCCAAGATCACCAGATTTACGCCCCTAGATTATTTCCTTTGGGATCGGATCAAGGATATTGTTTATAAAGAAAAACCAACAACGACAGATGATATGAAGCTGAGAATTCACAATGATTACCATTCATTAAGCATTGAAGAAGTACTTAGAGCCACTGATAGTGTAACTAGAAGAGCCTAGAAGAGCTCAACAGTGTTTAGCAGTAAATGGAAGACATTTTGAACACTTGTAACATTGTCTAAATCGGTAAAATCCGACTTTTCAATTTCTTTTGTTAACAATGAATTTCAAATTTAATAATTTTAGTCGAATGTTACTTAAAAGGGGTGGAAGTAATAAAATAACGTTTTCTATAAAAATTGCTGCTTTTTTAAGGTTTTTTTCAATACATTTTCGACATGTGGTGAAAATTTTGGAGACATTCTGGAGAAAACTACTTAAGATGCTAACTTTTCCGAGAAATAATATAACAATTCAATTCTTTATTATGGGGTTTGTAATAATTTTTTTCAAACCAACTCTCTACGACTATATATATATATATATATATATATATATATATATATATATATATATATATATTTATATATATATATATATATATATATATATATATATATATATATATATATATATATATATCCGGTTGCCCGTTTTCAAACCAGGCCATAGGGGTTTAACATTGATTTTAACATTTTTGTGAATTCCTGCTTCGCTAATTCGGCCTACAGAAAATATTTTGGTAAATGAAACGAGAACATTATTACGCATCGAATGATATCAAGCATTAAATTATTTTCATCGAGTTTTATTAAAAAATTCTAATTTAAAATTTTTATGTTTTTAAATATGAGTTGCCATGGTCTATATTTTTAAATATGAGTTGCCATGATTTTTAAAACAATTAACAATTGTAGTCGAATTAATTTGATATTTCTTAACATTCTGAGCTAGGTTACTAGTTTACATTTACAAAATGAATAATTACTCACATGAAGAGACAGTTTTTATGGTTAAAACATATTACAGTGGCGTTAGTTTGCGGAAAGTGAGAGATTTGTTTTCTGTTAAATTTAATGACAACCCAATACCGTCTAAATCCACAATACGGAAGTATGCGCGAAAATTTAAAGAAACTGCTAATATTTGAGCAGAATAAGAAGGTACAGTTGGTTAGTATTTATTATTTTTAGCATTGTTTTTTGCAAAAATTTAAATAATACGATTGTAATACAGGTAATCGCAGAAATATTGGGTATGGCAGAATTGAGGGTTATTTTAATACATGTTTTACATAAGTTCAATTCAATTCAATTCAATTCAATTCAATTCAGTTCAGTTCAGTTCAGTTCAGTTCAGTTCAGTTCAGTTCAATTCAATTCAATTCAATTCAATTCAATTCAATTCAATTCAATTCAATTCAATTCAATTCAATTCAATTCAATTCAATTCAATTCAATTCAATTCAATTCACTTCAATTCAATTCAACTCAATTCAATGCAATTCAATTCAATTCAGTTCAGTTCAGTTCAATTCAATTCAATTCAATTCAATTACTTCCTTTGTTATGTCGTTGCAATTAATATTATACCATCATTATTTATGCAATTACGTATTTCTGAATGATGAGTTGCTAACGAGTTAGATGCGATATGTTGCTTAGTGGCTAATTTAAGGTCTTGTACTTAGTTTTCTGTTAGTTTGTCCAATATAAAAGCTTTGACAGCCGCTGCACTGAATCTCATATATTCCCTGGTGTTCATTATTTATTATACCTTTTGAATTTCTGAAGGAGTATTGGACAGTTGTAAGTGGTATAACGATTGTTCTACAGTGTGATTTTAAAAATTGCTTTGTAATTGTGTAGGTTATAACCCTTTAGTATGGCAGTATAACGAACTGTTTTACTTCATCAGGTTCATTATTTAATTTTGTTGTAGAATCATAGTAAGATTCATCATCGGTTAAGGGTAGTTGAGAAGGATAGTGATGTGAATGGGCATTAAAGTATCGATTAGTATGAGTCGGTTTTCTAATTAGCATGTAGCTAAATCTGTTTTTAATATTTGTAACCAAAAGGTCTAAAAATAGTTATTTGGTTTAATTGCCAGGAAATTTAATATTGGGGCGGATGCTATTCAGTTGTAAAAAAACTGTTCAAGTTATGTAATCCGGTTAAATTTCGCGATGTGGCAACAGTGAAGTTACTAATTTTCGTAAAGTTTGACATCATGTCTGTCAAACAAAAGTGATAGAGTGAAAGAAAATAGGGCGGCTCAATTACAGTGTAATAGAAAAGGAGTGCATCTGTGCCTAGGAAATTCCTTCTGTGATGAGGCATCATCAAAAACAACTATGTTTTGGTGGTATCAAGAATTTAAATTTCGCCACAGTGTCCTCAGAAATGAATTTCGTGAAGGTCGGCCAACAACGTCAAAAACCGTACGAAACGTTGGTGCTGTACGAGAAATGAGAATGGTAGGTCGTCACGTAACGTATAGGGCCAACAATTTAACTGACGGTCGAAAACAAGCTTGTGTAAAATCGTGTCAAGAAACGTTTAAACGATTCTATCAAGGTACATCAATGTTGGTATACACCATCGTTAATGATGATGAAAGTTGGATTTATGCATTTAAAACCGAAAGAAAATAACAATTTACTGTTTCAGTTGTTCAAAGATGAAGCAAAACCAACAATACTTTCTAGATGTAGCAGTGTTTCGAAGAAGATGATTGCCTGTTTTGTGTCGCAAACTGAGCATGTGGCTAGTATTTTTTTTTGGAGGATCGTAGAAATGCTGATTGGTGTACAAGTATGTGTTTACGGAAAAACTTCTCAGAATTATGAAGAAGAAATAAATGACGTCGAATTCTTTCGCATCAATACAAGCTCACATCCAGCACAAGTAACACGGAATTATTTGGATATTTAAAATTAATATCTCACACTCCGTAAAGTCCGAATTTAAGGCATAATCACTGTTTCGCCTTTCCAAAAATAAAAAAAAAAGATTTCGTGATGAACGATTTGAAATATCAAACAACGCAGTTGAAAATTTTAAAAATGCCGTTTTGCGTGTATCCTACTCTCACTGGAAAAGGCGTTTTTCCGATTGGTGTATTCGAATACAAAAATATAACGAATGTAAAGGGGAATATTTGGAAAGCAGTAAAGGCGTTTTTTAAATTCTAAATATTTTGTTTTTCTCTATCCCGAAATTGTAGTAGCAGACCTCGTGTTCAATTAGTTTAATAAGGTCTAAACTAAACTAAAAGTTAGTTTCTTTTTAATTGGAACTTTTGTGAACAAACACGTAACACCAAAATTTACCAGAGTATCACGTATACAGTTAAGTTTATTTTTGGTAAACCGTATATTTATGGAACACGTGAACTATTTTCTCTAGGAATTAATTGTTCTTCTAGTTGATCACTTAAAGCGTTAATTAAATTACTTACCTCTCGTGTTTTTATTTATCTTTTGTATAAATTTAAACGTTTTGATAACAATTACAGTTATTATCTTCAGTAAATGATAATACCATTAAACATTAATTGAGATGTCATAAGCCTAATAGTAATATAGCAAATTGATAAACGTATGTAACCTGTTTAAATCTGACTACGGAATCTAACTTTAATTTAGTAAAGAATAGATATTTAATAAATTAAACGTTGAACTGTGTTGAAGATGACAAATCAGAACACCCTCTAACGGACAAAGGATAACCATATCACAATCAAAAAACAAATTTAACGAAATTTAATCAAATTATGATATCATAAGTAATGAAGAACTTTGATTTTGAAAGTGGTAAAAGTATTCAGAAATAGAAAGTAAATATACCAAGTAAAGACCTTGCCAAATTTAACAAAGAAATAGTTTTCGGTTAATTATTAGTTGTAATTGTAATTATGTGGTAAATTAACATATTTAGTTAGTAAAGCATTACAATAATCTCACATGCGTATAATGAAACACCTGGAAAAATAACAGGTACCTAACATTTTTTTGTAAAAAATTTATTTCAAATAAAACATAATGTTACTGAGCATATTATTTAACGCGATAATTTTAAAACATTATTCGTGCAAATTTGTATTGCATGTTTTACACTTTTTGAACATAAAACATTGGTTTTATTTAGTATCTGGTATCCTCCAATGATTCAAGCCATCATGACCACGTACCTTATCCCTAAGAAGTTTTCAAGTTTTAGTTTTAGGTCTAAGTATATTTCATAAGGTCGAAATTTAAGAAAATCTATTTTGTCGGGGATAATATTGCTAAGCATTTTGTACTGTTGAATCTAAACGGAAGGCAAAAAGGGTCCTCTATCACTTCTTGGATCTGATACTAATTCTGTAGTTATTGATGTTATAGTTCATGAGATCCACCCACCCTATGTACTATACTGGATAATTACAAAAGTTAGGAGCACAAGCATTTTTTTTTCTTTTCGTTCGTTATCCATTTGCTAACTAACATTCAGTACATGTCAGTTATCGTTCCAAAGAGTTATAGTAATATTGGTAACCTTATCGGTTAAGTAATTGTGCCTCAAGTATTTTTTTGTTCTTTAGACTTACAGTGAACACTTTTCTGTTCTATTCGGGCTTATGGTGCCAGTATAGCCATAGCCATTCTTCACCCTATTTATTACCAACTTTAAGGGAAAAAGTATCTGTACCCATATATTTTAAGACACATCCTTGACAAGTTGTGACAATAAAGTTATAACTTCCATATGTAGTCGATTATTTTGCATACCTCGATATGGGTTGAAGTGAATAAGGTAACCGGACGAATTACACATCATATACCCTTATACCCATCTCGAAAAGTTTTCCCTTTATACATTGTTTCTCTCAATGTCGGCCAAAGTATGGTATCATACTCTCATCAATACTTAGGCGTTCATCAAAAGAGGCATGCTTCAAAAAAGTTTCGTTCAGTATATCGAGTAAAAGTTGAACTTTCCCAAACATCGTCGGATGCTAAATTGTCGTTGTCCGCACAGTGGGCATATTTTCTTAGGTTTCAAGCCTATTACATTGTAACGACCCCGAATAATTAGTAAGGAAAATAAATTTTTATTATTTTAAATTATGTAAATAATAATGCAAACAAAAATTTATTTAGTTTCAGCACGCAGATGTGGTAACGAACGTCACTTTTGCGTGCGCACCAATTCCCCCTTCGATGTGTGTAAAAAAATATCTCCTCTAATTTCTAACTAAGACCCACTTCACCGCGAAGTATAAAAGCGAAAATTTTAATAAAGTTCGCTGCATTACCATTACTTTCCTTCCGATATTTCTCTTTATTCAAGAAAATCCTCATCTGTGCTCTTAAAGCGTTTTCTTTGCTATCATTAAGTTTATTGTTACACACTTTCCACTTTACAAATATTAATAGTTGAAATACCAGTCAACACCTGCCAGTTCCGAAATGATTAAACTATTTCCAAATTAACCTGACGCGAAACAGGGACAAACAGCAAGTACCGTATTTACTCAGTTAGTTGAGCACCCGGCGGAAGTTTGAATCCATTATAGATCATTCCTTTCCAGTTCACGAGGCTTAATTCCCGTCTGAGGGTAAACAACCGTAGTCAATTCCTCTGAAACACCAAGTGAAAATCCAACCCATTAACATTTACATTAACTCAACTTGTCGTACCAAACGCGCTCAATCCAGATTCTTCCTTCTACTCGGTTTCTAAACTCTGGAATGATCTATAGCACGGTACGCTAAACTTGGCTTGTTCAGTACCATAGTTATTAAAAAAAATTACTTGTTTAGCCGTCAGCACAATGTCTTCGGGAACTACCTAGTTTTCACGCATGCATTGCTTGTAAGTCTACATTTCATAATTTGACGCGGGTTGTTTGTACCGTGCTCTAAATATGCTTTAAGTTAGGTTAGGTAACTATTTTTTACATGCATAAACTGCACAATTATAATTAACTTAACTGGTCTAGGATTTTAATTGACGTTCGCGCTATCTAATGTGCACCTTATCGTCCTCGATACATTATATATATATATATATATATATATATATATATATATATATATATATATATATATATAGAGAGAGAGAGAGAGAGAGAGAGAGAGAGAGAGAGAGAGAGAGCTTGAATATGATACGTCGATGAGGTGTTTGCCATCCTGAATACTAAGATTTGTAGAGCTATGTAGAAAATTTAAATTCTAAATTTCCAACCATCAAATTTAGCTATGAGATAGAGGCAAATGACAGTTTCCCGCTCCTTGATACTCTGGTAACACGAAATGATAGTAAACTAGACATTGGTATTTATCATAAGGAAACTATCACTAAAAGATCCATAACCAATGACTCACAACCCCTGTAGACAGCATAAACTCGCGGTTTTTAATTTTTTATTCATAAATTGCTTAATTATCCACTTTCATTTCAAAATTATGATAAAGAATTGGGCGCTATTAAAGAAATTCCTGCATAGAATTGGTTTTTAGATGAAGTGGTTAACAATATAGTTAGGAAACGAACGCAAAGGGTAAGGGTTAAGAATGTAACTACATTAGGTAACGCTATAAAATAAAGTATGTAAAATTACCAAACTATCCTGATTGTATAAAAGGTCTATCTAAATTTTGGTCCAAAATTAATTTGAAAACAGTCACTACTTCAGATAATAGTTTGCAAATCATTTTAGGCATTCCAAAAAATTAAGTGGATAAGCAGGATAGGCCGGGAATTTATAAAATCAACTTTAAAAATTGTGAACAAATATATGTGGGGCAAACTAATCGACCTATCAAAATTCGCTTTAAAGAACATTTGGCTCATATAAAATACAAACTGCCGTAGCCCTACATGTTTGATAAAAATCGTGTAGTAGGTAAGGTATCCTTAATCAAACTTGTTAGTGATAAGTACGAACTTGATTGTTATGAAAGTTTAGAGATCTTCCAAAGCAAACAAATTCTAATGAATAATGACGATCAAGGTCCTTTACGCTACTCAGAACTCATTATACTTTCATAACTTTCACCTTCAACTTCACTAGATCAGCAACGAGGCGTTACTCACTGATGGCGAGCAAAAAGTTCCCGATGAGTCAAAATGTGCGTATTAAAAAATAAAAATCGACGGGTCTTAGGATTTTTTCGCCAAATTATCACAGGAATTAATATTTCTAAATTTACATATTAAATGACCCCACTGTATACAACGTGTCGCACTAAAACTCAGGCACCGTTTTCTTGACAACTGAAAGAAATATTCGATTTCTGTGAAAAGAATTCACTGTAATGTACAAATGACTTTAGTTTTGAGTGACAACGGGTTTCTCATCATTGAGATACGGATGGCGTTGAGATGCAAAGAAACTAATCGATCCTAGGAACCTTGAAAGTAGGTGAATGTGAAAGGGCACTTAATTCTAAGAGTTTTTTATTACATGAATATTTTTCGACAAACCAATAGTTTTTGGGACATTTTAATTTCAATGAAACTTTTTTAAATGACAAATATTGTTACTACTTTCTTAAATCGAATTTTAAACGGACATTTTTCATAGTAAAATAGTCATTTTGATGAAAAATGAAAGAAAGTATTATTTTGAGCATCTTTTCAATTAGCGTAACTATACATCTACAATTAATAATAATAAGGTTAATAGAACAATTAGGTAGATAATGTGGTGAGTTTATGTTTTATATTCGACTAAATTTGATACTTTACACTCGTTTATTGTTTTAATCCATCAAACACTATTCTACTACACTGTTCACACTAATGAAAATAAGTACAATATGATAATAATATATGGGTGAATGTCATATAAATGTAGCAGAGGCGACAGATATTTACGGAGCGCGTTTTCCAGGAAGACCCAAACCAACCCCCAAAATGTTTCTAAGTTTAAGTAAAAACTTGAAAAACTACAGTGGTTTCAAAAAGTCGAAAAGTACCCAAAGGAAAAATGTAAGAACGCAGTTTTGGTACTACAAACGGTGAATAATAATCCCCGTACTTCTTTACGGCAGCTAGAGACTATGTAATAATTCTAAATCTTCTTGCCAGATAATGTTAAAATAAATATTTCCCACACGTCTAGTTCATCACTTAAAACCATTGATTTTTTATCTCAATTTACTGTTATGTTAGAGGAGCAGGACAATCTGGAGAAAATTCCTCGATGATTGAGACAAACACGAAACCAAACCTTCTTTGGAGTAAATGTTTCGTGTGGAATCATTAATGGGTATATAGTAGGACCACATATTTTTCATGGCACGTTAGAAAATGTTTGCCTTATTTATTAAATAATGCCCCAATTGAGTTACCTAAGATTTAGTTCCAACCAGATGGCGCGCTAGCGCATAATGCTGAAATTGTTATATGTATATTTCCCTCTCAGCGATTAACAGAGAGAGCTTGTAGAACTAAACTCTTACATTTATTATTTATTTAAACTGATTTTTTAGATGAAATCTCCGTTTTCCTTCTTAAATAATTGTTTACGTGTCTGGGTTAGCTAAAATAAGAATTAATTATTCACCTAATTGCTTTATTAACTTTATTATTATTAATTGTAGATGAAAAGATGCTCAAAATAGATTTTTCTTTCATTGTTTATCAAAATGTACAGAGTATCCCATTAAAAATAAAACAGTACTGTAATTTCCAGTCCAGTTTAAATAATTGCTTCATTACTATCCAAATTAGACTATTTTACTACGAAAAATGTCCTAATGGACCTATAGTCCATTGATGATTGAAAAAAGTTATATTTGTCATTAAAAAAAATTACATTAAAAGTAAAATATCTCGAAAACTATTGACGTTTCTAAAAATGCTCATATTATAAAAAATTCTTAGAATTAAGTGCCCTTTCATGTTCACTATTTTCAAGGTTCCTGGGATCAATTAATTCCTTTGCCATTTATATCTCAATGAGGAGAAAGGCTGTTGTCACTTAAAACTAAATTCATTTATACATTATAGTGAATTCCTTTTACAAAAATCGAATATCTCTTTCAATCGCCGAGAAAATGGCGCCGAGAGTTTTTAGTGGGATACCCTGCATATTAGAAATTTGTTTGTTCGTCCCAGTCGACCGCTTATGATGATAGTTTATCTATTGAAACGCTTTCGGTGTTTTTTATTCTTGGGTGGTACGTGGGTGTACTTTGTTTGTTACATAATATAGTATTATCAAACTGTTATATTAATAGCAGGCTTATATTTTTCATATATCATAAATTTGTTTTAACTCAAGTAATTCTTAAAGGTACAGTATAAGCTCGATTATGTGAATTATTAAAAATAAAGTTGAGAGAGTTCATTGAATTGAATTTTTTTTAGTTTTTCATTGCTTGATATAATTAATGAAAAAAACAAAAACACATAAACAATAAACTAGTTGATAGGATCAAAATATTTGGTAAGTTTAGTTTGCTGAACCCTTTCGTTTAAGGTTTTTCTGAAAGCTAAATCTTTGGTTTTCCTCCGAATTAGGAGATCGTTAATATCATGGACATTATTTTCTCTCCAAATCAAAATTTTGTCGAACGCTAAAACGGCTTCAGCAGCAGTGACGTTTTGTGGTTCTGCACCGAGCTGGTAGCGTAGTGGTGATACGATCTGCTTAGTATTCGGGAGGTAATGGGTTCGATTCCCGTTACCGTCTACCTTGTATGAGGTTTTTTCAGGGGGTTTTCCTCATACACATGTGGCTGCATGGTCACTGCGTATATGCACACCATGTGCGGCTGCTTAGACGAATGCTGGGGTAGTATTTTTTTCCTCCGAACCCTTACTCCGTTCCTTCCGATCCTATCCTGACCACACCCATCCTTAATCCCACCCTGCATATATACGTAATGTATGTATGTATGCTGGAAATCCATGATTGTGTGAAGGAGCTCGAAAAGCTCGAGCAGCCCGCACTCCCCCTTGGGGATATAATGAAATACTTGGCCTTTCCTTTTCTCTTTCCTGTGGTTCTGCTATATTGAAATTCAGGTCTTCCTCGTCTGTGCTTTCTGCTTCGCCTCCTTCGTTTTCACATTTTTGTTATTCCAATCTTCAATATCTTGCTAAGAGATTTCGACCTACAAATTAACACGATTACCTTACATTTTTCTACACTGCTTTTTGCCATAATCTGACATCACTGTTAATTTCTCTACACAACGTGATAGCTTCAGTGACAGTTTCATTAATATTCGAGTGGTTAAGTTTTTATTTTAAAACACTTAGTGGGAGATCCTCCTCTGAATTCAATACTTCTTGCTTAAAATCGAGAATGCTTTCCAGCAATGGTTTCACATTTTAATTTATCCCATGCTAATGTAAGGTTAACCACAGTATCTTTTAAACTTAAATTTTTGGGAACCGCAGATATATCTCTGGATTCTGAAGATACAATGGATAGCAAAATACTTCTTGGTTAAAATCGAGAATGTCTTTCCAGCAATTTTTAATGGTTTCACATTTTAATTTATCCCATGCTAACGTAAGATTAACCACAGTATCTTTTAAACTTAAACTTTTGGGAACCGCAGATATATCTCTGGATTCTGAAGATACAGTGGATAGCAAAAGACTGCTTCGATAAATAAGTGTTGTAATGCGTATTACATTTTGATCCATAGGCTGTATTAAAGAGGTAACGTTAGGAGGCATGTAGATTGTAATGATGTTACCAGCATGTGGTTTCAAATTTTCTGCTGGGGGATGTGGAGGGGCATTATCTAAGAGTAGCAGAGCTTTCACCGGCAAATGTTTCTTTTGTAAGAAAGATTTAACCCCGATGAAAAAAAAACGAGTAAAATTTAGCTTGAATAACACATACCTGAGGCACAGAGCATCTGTGGAACCCGCTGTAAAAAATTTGGCTTGTCATTTAGGCATTTTAGAATAATCATAATCAACAGGAAGATGGAAATTCTTGAAACAACGTGGATTTTTTGCTTTTCCTATAATTAATGGTTTAATTTTGTTTTTTCATCCTTCATTGTTAAAGTTTTTGTGGGGAGTAATTTCCAAAATAATCCCGTTTCATCGGCGTTATATATTTTATCATTAGTTAAATTCAAATGATGATTGTTCCATGAATTCTGGTCGCGATAATAGTTTTTCTCTCGAAATCGCTAATAAGCGATTTTTTTTTAATTTTGAAGCCACCCATCACTAGCATTGAAGTTTTCCTTTTCTTTTAAAATTGCATGAAAACCCTTGCCTGTGATTTTAGCATTTCCCCCGAAAGAGGTAAATTTTTCATCCATTGTTTACAAAACCATTTATACAATTTCTATGCCATTTTAGGCATTTCCCCCGATTTCAAAGTTTTTCTTTTAGTTTTCATTAAACTAAAGGATCTGACTGTATACAATGAATTATAAAAATCCCAACTCAAAAAATACACAGAGTAATCAAAACGTTACAATTAAACGCATTTTAAGAAATGTTCACTGAATAGAGAGTCGCGTTGTTCACTCGTATGTAATTTTTTTTTGTTCATTTAACGGGATAGTTCACGTAATGACATGTTTACATAATCGAACGTATACTGTATTAGCATTTAATGACGATAACTGTAATTGTTATGGAAACGTTCAATTTGTATAGAGAAGATAAATAAAGAAAATACACAATCTAATTTTAATTATTAGTGGCAATTGTGAAGGTTTACATTTCCATACAACTTTTTTTAATAATAAAGTTTTTTCGTATCTCACATTGTTACCAAGATACTGACTAGCTTACCTTGAGACCTTTTTGCTTTAATCTTGGATGTTTATCGGGGGATTGGTCTGGTTAAGAAATCTAGTGATGAATCTATAGCGCCCTGTTTTAAAGTTGTAAGGCTAATTGTCGATTTTAGTCTCCAACGCAGAGAACATTTGATTATAAGGAAAGTGTAGGTGAGGGAGTATAAATACATTATGACTGGATCATTGACATTTATATTGCCGAAATCATCAACACATTTTACAGATTTAATTGACCGTGTCTTCTTAAAAGATTGTTCAAAGCTCATCATTACCGCCTCTTTGTTACCTGCTAAAGTGAATTTGAAAGATTATGTTATAAAACGTTTGTGTATTCAATAATCAACTTTCGTTATTTTTGCACATAATAAATAATCAATAAAGTAAACCTGTTATAAGTGGAATTAATTAACTTGACTTATAATATACCTAATAAAAGACCACTATTTGTTTAGATTATGCGCAAACGTAACATGGTTTCAAAGAATATTACCAGCATAACCTTAACCTTCAGAATTTTTGCCTAACGTTTCTTATGGCAGCCAAAAAAATTGGCTCTAAATGAACTAATCAGCAAACCCATAATTATTGAAGGAAAATGTAATTTGACATTTAAAAATGGTTTCTAAAGTGGCTGTTAAAAAAAAACTTATTTTATTAACACCTTAACAACAAAACACCTGGCAATACGCCATAAAATTTACAAGTTTATGTTTATAAATAAGTCATTTACCGCAATCTGCTAATTTCATGCAATTTTGCCACATAGCTATTGTTATGAAGATTCCTATCTATATTACAAAATAGTCAAGTTGTAATATTTTGAAAGTGAAAGTGTAGGCCTAAAATCTAACATCCTACATAAAATGAGAAAAGTAAATATTCGGTAATGTCATTGACGTCCTTGTTAAATTTTTAAAACAAACGTTCTTTTAATTTACACATTTCAATAGCTCTTTGTAGCACTTAAACATTGTTCAAGCATATGATCATATGATTAGTAAAAATTATTTAAACTACAAAAAAGATTGGTACTAAGAGTTTGAAGGTTAGTAGTAGCTAAGCAAGATTTCCTTGGTCACTTCGTTTTTATGCCAATCAAGGAAAACTTTTTCTCAAATACTTTCGAATTAGGATTATTGATTATTGTTTAAGACTGCTTTTTTTTTAACGCAGAAAATTTCTCTTTTTCACTTGTTAATGTAAAATTTGCACTTTCACATTAGCCTGTAGCGTCTCATCTTTCTCTTCACCTTTTTAAGCAAAATCAATTTACGACAATATTCAAATGCATCGATTGTTCTAATTCTGCGAAAATCTTAATTTGCATAATTATATTCAAATCGAGTGTTCGTGTTTTGAGTCGTGTTGATTTAGTATCTTTCTCGAATATTGATTAATATTATGTTTGTGCTGATGAATATAAACTAATTTCTTTTTTTTTCTTGTAAATCTAATCTTACTACTAGAGCTGGTGTATGGGAAATGAATATAATAGTAAATAGATAAATAAAAGTTGCAGCTCAACCGGAGCGAAACTGACAGATACTATTGTTTCTAAATGTTTTTGTTTCGTTTTAAAAGAAATGTTAGCACGATATTTAAAATCATGCATTGCTTAACATAAAAATCTGATTTGAAAGTGTAAGTTTTGTACAGATGTTACTATAACGCAACCGAAGACAGCAGAAACATCATTTTATTAACTATTTTTATTGTATTTTAATAAAAATACGGTTACAATACATGCTGTTCTGTGTAAGGGGCGTTTCGATAACACTCGAGTACACAGAAACCAGACAAGATAATTATCAAGCAGTCATCATTTGCGCATGGATTTTCTTACAATATAATATTAGATGCATTTTTCATTACTTACATTCATGAATTAATAAACACGTCTTTTTCCAGGTAATGCTTTACGATAAAAATATACTTATTTTCTAGTACCACCAATGACGATTCTTGGTTAATCGTCATTGGGTACCACCTGTAGTGGTAAATGTATGTTTTTCTAATACACCGAAAAGTAACCAAAAGGTTAAAGTCAATTTTTGAATGAGAGGCTGTCTTTTCCAGAATGTTAGTGTAATAACTCTAATCGCATAGAAACCTTTTTTTATGAATCCCTCGTGTAGAAATTATATCGTGTTTTTTTTCCATAAAATTTGTAACACCCTGTAGAGTTCAGCAGTTAAATTACCAAGTTAAAATTAAAATCATACTTTAGCCTTATCTTTTTTTAAAATTCTGTTTTTTAATTTACTCCATTATCTTTCTTATTACACGAGAAACGCCATTTTATAGCGTAACATGATTTTTTATGCCTACGTTATGTAATAGGGTGTATGCAGACCGTAAATACGTCCGGAGACCATGCGTTTTCCGGCCAAGGCCGATGAGACAGAGAAAGATATATTTAGGGTTACCGTAAAACGAGGTTACTTTGCTCCATTTTTAATAGGGTTTTCAAAATACTTGTCAAAAACCGGTTCCACGTTTTAAGAAAATATTTTTATCAAGTGAATGTACAGTATATGATCTAAAGAGTAATGTCTAAGCTGTATTTAGACAAAATGCCGCACAATTTTTTTTTTTTAATGAGTAATTTTAGAGCAAAGTTTCCTCATAGGGGGAGGATACTTTGCTCCACCAGAAAAATTATTAGATTGTTAGCTTTCAGTAACATATTGGGGCAAAGTTAGGCTATATTAAGTTTAAAGTGATACCAGAGAAATGTTAGTTCAAACTAAAAATATGTGTTGAGAAGTAAAAAAGTGCTTTATTACAAAGGTAACAGTTAAATAAGACAAAACGTAAATAAATAAACTAATATAAGTGGAATATATCAACTCAATGGGATTAAACTCTTACAAATCAAATTCAAACTATCAATAGAAAGCATAACTACTTTCACCAAATTTTATCGAGCTCTGGAACAGAAAAATATCCCCTTTTGGTTACTTTTTTGGTTCTGCAATTCCACCAATAATATCCTGCCAGGCATAATGAAGTACATCCGGCTTTTCAGGCCACTTCCAAGACTTTAGTGACTTTTGCATGGCTTTAATCACAGCCCCATCATTATCATACGATAGTATCTGACCAGGAAACAGCTCTCCTTCATATGTGAAAATAACATATTTCCCTGCTTCTCGAACGATCTCTGGCAGTTGTAGAAGATCTTTGCAAGATTTTTCTCCAGAAGCTATGGCGACTGTTTCTTCATCCTCTATGGATTCTCTTACCATATTTGCAAAATAGGTTTCAGCATCATCATCAGATGAATCCTGGAATGATATTTCATCACCAAGCGAGTCATCTACTGCATTTCTTACTTTCCTACTAGACTTTAAATTCTTTGGCTGTGGTTCATTAGACTGGGTTTCTTTATCATCTAGGTCCTTAGCTCCAATGCTTTTACCTGCAGCTATCCTCATTTTCTTTCTTGTCCTTTTACCTCAGTTAATTCTGATCTTTTAGTTGCCAAAGTTTCCAGGAATGAAGATTCTACTGCAGTGATATCACTATTATGATGAGGGATCATTTTAGGAGTTCGTCAATATTTACTGGCTAAATGTCGCATTTTCTAAAGCCCGATATTAAATTCGCAGCAGCATTTGGTTCTAAGGCAGTCATGAGTTTTTTCAAAAGCAGTGGAAAATGTTGTTTTTGAAGCACGGTACTTTTGGAACCTTCCGATGTTTCCTTCACTCAGATAATATTTTGCGCCATGCCAGTTTCATTGGATGGAAGAAAGCCACATCTAGAGGCTGTGTGAGGTGAGTGCTATTAGGTGGTAAGCACACAAATGAAACATTATTAGCTTTACACAGATTTAACACATTGACTGATACGTGTGATGACAAGTTGTCGCAGATTAAAACCTTTTTCCTTGTAGCTTTCTGAACTTCGGCAGCATTAGGGTTTCGAACCACTCTGTAAAGCTGCAAGCATCAAACCAACCACTACTAGTATTAGTATATCGGGCTCCTTTGGGGCCATTTTCTGTCCATGTGCTCCACATGCAAGAAGATCGATAGACCACGAATGGCAAGACTCCAGCAGCGCTGCCAGCAAACATGAGTGAAATGCTACTTTTCGAAGAATTTCGAACCTTTTCCGGATATTTGCACCCGCGCTTAGTTATCACTTTTTCTGGCTAGGGTTATCGGTAAGATTAGACTCGTCGCAATTCCAAATGTTCTCTGGCGGCACATCTTTTACAACTTCGCTCAAATTGGAAATATATTCTGTTAATGTTGTGACATTAATTCCAGCTCTACTACGCTTTATGTTGCTAGCAAATCGTACGGTGAGTTCTTGGTGACGTTTCAAGAAACCCAACACCCATTCGTGGCCGGGAACATTGTTTTTAAATTGCAACACATTTCTACCGATTCGCGTTAGGTAAGATTTAACAATCATTCTCAAGTCCACAGAGTCTAGTGGGAATCCAAATTCGCTGAAGCCTAATATACAGTTTACAAATGCAGCTTCTTCTTCTTCAGAAAATACTGAAGGCCGACCAGGCCTAATCTTCCGGTTACCTTTTAATTTATTGATGATTGTTCTACGGGGAATTTTAAACTCCTGTTCGGCTTTCCTTTGAGACATCCGTCCACTTCGGACTGCTGCTAAGCAGAGTTGTAGGGTCTCCTGCGAATAATTTTGATAGCTTCGGGAGCCAGCTTTTCTCTTGTATGTTCTAGGCATGACTGTAGGAAAGTTTTAGACGATTATTATCATTATTTTTTTTTTCTATCTTTACTTGGTAGGAAAATCTTTAAAAAGACATCACCCAGGCCCATTTTGGGGATGTGTATGGATCAAATAACAAACTCCAAAATATTCACCAATCCACGTCCGCCTTCAGGACGTTTTAAATAAAGTCTCTCTATTATTATTATTATTATATTACTATTATTTATTATTATTACTTATTATTATTACTATTGCAGTTAATGTTAATTAGTTTAATTATTCCTTGAATTTAATAACACGTAATATACAACTAGATGTCTATGTGCTATTAAATAAGTAGATAAAATCAGAGGTACAAATTGTACCTGGGGATACTTTGCTCCAAAACAATGCCGGTGCAAAGTATCCCCATAATCGGTGCAATTTAACCTCAAAACAGAAATTAGTAAAAGAAAAATATGTATGAATTTATTTTTATCATGATTGGTACGTTGTTCTAAAGGTAATAAAGTACTACTTTGAATATAAACACAATTTACCTTATTCATCAACAGGTTTGCTTTCCAATACCTAATTTTACAGCTGTGATATTAGCATAGCATGCCATGCATTTCGATGACATTCTGAAAATACCTATAAACTGGCGGGAACACCGTGTGCTTCATTGCAGAGATCGACTAGAGTGTAGTCCACAGGAAACTGCTTCATACAGTTGTAAGTAAACTATTTCACAATAGATGGCGATAGTAATTATTAAAAGTTGGAGCATTGTATCCCCTGAAGGAGCAAAGTAACCTCGTTTTACGGTACCCATCCTTTCCTACCGCGCTGTTTTAAATGGTAAGAAAACGGAATATTATTACATATGTTTATTTTATGTGCTCTGTTCTAACTTGTGAGATGAAATTATGAAAATATCATAGTAACTACCTATAGAATATTTATGTACTTTATATTCCAAATAAAACACCAGAGTCGACTATAGGTAGACATCTTTATTTGATTTGCAACATAGGTAGGTACTTATAAACTGCATTATTAATACAAAATGCGTATGTTACTTGATTCCATAAGAAAATATACAGTGTCTGAACTCTCATTAGTTTATTTATATTTTTGCATTAAACGTTTTTAAACAATATTAATTTGGTCATTTTTTGGCGTACAGATGCATCTTTTGATGTACAATTTTACTATAACGGTGAATCCTGCACTTAAGAAATAAGCCTACAACTACTTTTACTATTTGGTACTCATGCAAGTCCTCAAAAATATATTCTTCTGTTGATGGATGATGTGGTACAATTTTATACACAATTTCTAATGCATAAACGGGATATTTTGTTTGTAATCAGAAACATCATTACTGTCTATTTGATTAAACAAAATATATGATTCAACAGAATCAAATCCTACACTATTTCCGGGAGTGCTATATTGAAATGCAGGTGTACAAATATTACCATTAGTTAAACACGTTAATGCTCGGTTTAACACTGTTTCTAAATAACAATTGTCGCAAAGCCCATTTTACTTATAGAGCGTTGGGATTAGTATTCCATCTTCCACGACCTCTTATGCAACTGAAAAACATTTCTAGATGGTCCTGTGGAACTTTATAACATAAAAAATAATTGAAGTGCTCATCAGCTAAATCAAACAGATCATTTACCAGTGACCAAATACGGTTCATACAAACAAGAAATCCCAATGCAAATGTTTTCCGACTCTGTTGTAAAATACAGTCCCTTGTCATATTATTAGATCCATGCTGCAAAATATACGTTTTTGATATGTTTCTTGTTGTTATTATGAACTTTTTGTTGATAGAACCTGAGTTTTTAAGTCTGGCGGGTATTTTTTATTGTTCTGGCGACACTGTTTTTCGCAGAAATGCCATATAACCTAAAAAAAACTGCGTTCAGTTTCACTGTATAATAAAACAATTTTACGTGTTTAAACAGGTTAAAATCTTTTCAATTCCGCCAGGTAAGTTAATTGTTGACAGTACAACATGTAAAGTATATATTTACAAATCATAAGGCCATATTATCTGAAAAAAGCAATTTCAGAATGGGACAAGTGTCTGATTTCGCCAATGACAGTTGGTCCGGCATGTCACAAGACCAAATGCCACAGATTGTGGGCGTTTCTAGTAGTTCTGTCCAACGTATAAAACGAAAAGTAGACCTTGATGAAGATCTGAGAGCAAATCGCAAAAGTGCGTGCAGTCGTCGCAGAATCACGACAGAGAGAAGTGACCGAAAAATCTGCAATATTTGCATTGAGAATCGAAAACTACCCATAAAACTTCTTTGCAAACAAAAGTTTTTGAAGCCGGCATTGAAGTTTCCCAAGGAATAGTGCAGCGGAGGTTAGCAGAAGAGGGTCTTATCGGATGTAGACCAACACGCATACCAAGACTTACACCTGCCATGATATCAAAGCGTTACTAATGGGCACAAAAATACAAGAACGTTACGATTAATAACTGGAAAAAGGTGCATAAATGCTATATAACAATATTTAAGTTGTACTGTAGATATTGTTCAGTCAAAATTCGATGATATTTCACAGGTGCGTTTTTCAGAAGAATCGATTTTCCAAGTATTAGTCGAAAAGTCACGACAAAGGTCAAATGAGAAATATAAGACAGACTGCATTGTGCCGACCGTTAAACATCCTCCTTCGGTAATGGTATGGTCAGTTATCAGTAATAAGGGACCAGGGGCCTTTTACGTTGTCGAAAGTACAAGGAATGCGAAAAGTACCAGAAAGTTTTGGAAAACCAACTGCTCTCTCAAGTGAAAAATTGTTTCAAGAAACGAGAGAAGCCTATTTTTACGCATGATGGTACGCCATGTCATCGTGCGAAATGGATTACAACGTTTTTAGCTAAAAAAAGTGGATATTCTCGACTGGCCAGGAAATTCTCCCGACATGAACCCTATCGAGAAGATCTGGGAGTTTTTGAAATTCGAAGTTAGGATGAAAGTCGCTACAACCAAGCAAGGGTTAATTAAGTTACTTACTGATACTTGGAAACACAACCCAGAGATCAAAATGTAAATTCAAAATTGTGTAAGCAGTATGCTTCGTCGCGTTGAAGGTGTGTTGGCTGCAAAAGGTGGTCATACAAAATATTGATTTTTGCTAAAAAGTGTATTTCCATGTAAAAAAAATATTTTCACGTAATTGACCCTTCTTTTAGTAAAATACAGTGGATTGATAACTAATCTTGGTGTTTTAACATGAAATAGCCCTTTAAATGTCTACTGACGTATTATAAGTGAGGAAAACTTCATTTTGAGCATGGATATAATAATATGGCAAGGAACTGTCAATTGTTAAGCTTTTAAAATAATTGTTAGTGTCTGCAAAAATATCTCTAAAGTGACAAAGTGCCAGGGTTTATGGGAGATTTAAAACCTTTGCCAAAGGGATTTCTTGAATTAGGTATATCAAATATTCGGTCGAAGTACCGAATGAATTCTACCGTGGCTTCACTTCCTTGAAAATCAGAGTGACCGGATTGAAAGGCGACTAAGGAGAGCTCTGCAATTCATATTGCTAAAATGGTCATAAAATGGGCGTAATCATCTAATAAAGAAAAAACTATGCATAGGATAAATTCTAAGTACTATAGTGATCAATTAATGTAAACCTTCTGGTTTCAAATTAAAGTCGGAACTTTTACGGAACTTTCGATCAAGATTGTAACTTAAATATTTAATTTGAAACCAGAAGATTTACATTACTTGATCACTTATATTTGATTGTGGATTACGAACCTTTAAAATTCTTTATATGTAATTGAGAGTTTTGTGTTCACAGATGATGGTTCTTCTTATATTGACTTGTAAACAATGGAGACCCGCATGCAATGATCCAAACATTGGTAATAAAACATGTGGTTTCCAGTTGAAAACTTGATTTAATAATAAAATTAGTGTGACGTTTCAGGAAAGCTGAGATATAAAATTTATCTTAAGTTTCCATCTTCAGACAATAATACAGATTAAATTTTAACATTTAGGTTATAACCCATTATCAAGATAGACTACAGGTAAAGCACTATTACTATAAATTGCATATTAACTAACAATAAGATATTAAACTGAAACGTGGTGCGATAATAAATGTACTATTCCATTGGAAACCCGTATAACGGAAACGTTATGACCCACATTTTATGGAATATTATTTAAATGTAATAAATATTATTCTCAGATTTGTAGACTTTACAAATCTGACAGTAACGATTATAATTACCACGAGGATTTTATACTTTATAAATTAGAATATTTTATTACATTTAAATAATATTCCATAAAATGTGGTCATAACGTTTCCGTTATACGGGTTTCCAATGGGGATAGTACATACTTATTATAGCACCACGTTTCTCCAATTTAATATTTTATTGTTAGTTAATATGCAATTTATAGTAATAGTACTTTACCTGTAGTCTATCTTGATAATGGGTTATAACCTAAATGTTAAAATTTAATCTGTATTATTGTCTGAAGATGGGAACTTAAGATAAATTTTATATCTCAGCTTTCCGAAACGTCACACTAATTTTATTATTAAATCAAGATTTTCAACTGGGAACCACATGTTTTATTACCAATGTTTGGATCATTGCATGCGTGTCTCCATTGTTTACAAGTCAATATAAGAAGAACCATCATCTGTGAACACAAAACTCTCACTTACATATTAATTGATCACGATACTACATAGAATTTGGCCTATGCATAGTTTTTTTTTTCTTTATACAGATCATTTAGTCCAAAATGGCCATTTTATGACCATTTTAGCAATATGAATTACAAAGCTCTCCTAAGCCGCCTTAAAGTAATCTATATAGCATCAGCTACCCCACTACTTAATGCTTGTGTTGCAAACTTAACATTCATGATTTTATTTTTATAAAAAAACATGTGAAAACGTTAATGAATTAGCTAGTTTTAAACCCTCTCTATTTTGAAGCTGCGCTAATTTATTCAAATATACTCAGCTTCTCTCAGCTTTAGGTGATACAAGCCTTCGTTCTACAAAAGTATTTCTAGCAGAGTTTTACATGTGGCATTGATCAAAAATAGCTTAAACTTTGCTTTGGCAGGATGGATACTT
This sequence comes from Vesta saturnalis, assembly GCA_036346205.1. Classification (NCBI taxonomy): domain Eukaryota; kingdom Metazoa; phylum Arthropoda; class Insecta; order Coleoptera; family Lampyridae; genus Vesta; species Vesta saturnalis. Next base: position 652,896 of record JARFJB010000502.1, on the reverse strand, counting down.
GAATGCAGACACAATACAGTTATTATACAACTGAGAACCCAAATTATGTAAAGAATGAATGTTTGTGGTAGTACCATCACAAGTAACAGACAAAAATAATGCCGATTTCAAAGAGCTTCCTTAGGCAACATTCTAAAAGCTTTGCTTGCATAACGGCATCCATTTTATTGGTTACAAAATATGCAACAGGACACTTAGAATTATTTTTATGTGCGCCAATCTGAAACCTGATAGCTTTAGAGGCCGCTGTTTCTCTGTCGCAATTTTCTGCAAATTTCTGTTCTTTTTCAACCCATATAATTTGTTTTCTAATCGATATGCATGAAAAATTAGGGCATAATATCTTAAATATGATTTTGCTTCATGCTCTATTTTTAAAAAATCAAAAATTTCTTGAATTCAAACGTTGATACCAACTCCTAATGGTTCTAGGATGAGGCAAAACAAATTTTCTCTTGAAAACTTATATGCTTTTGGAGAATAAGTATACCGTGTGGGCAAATTCTTTCATGGCTTCAGAATATTCTCAGTGCTTAACCCATGGTTTTTAAGGTCTTTAACCTGCCTTTTCTAAAATTAAAAGTAAAACTGTATCATTATAAAAATACTAGAACAATGTATTAGCTCACCGAAGAATATTCATATGTGGATTGACCCTCAATTGAATTTAAGAATTTTCCGATCACTACAATCCTTCTTTAAATGCGCAGAAAAATTAAACTTGCTAGGAACAGCATCTTCTTTTAAATAACGCCATTTGCCACCAACCAGTTGTAAATAACAGTTCAATGCCTTGTACGTGTACGCATCCGTTATTATGTCCGTATGAGTTCCTTATAAACTATAAATTACACCTATAAATTATTATAAAGTCAACAAATTAGTAAGATACCTACACAATTCGAGTAATGAATAATGTCATATTTGTATTTTTAGGTTATATTGGTTACCGTCAGTTGTCCGTATTGCCAACTTAATTTCAACAAGGATAAAATTTTAAAAACTACAACAACTTTGTTTATTGATTTTAATAACAATTGTTATTAAAAATCTAGTGTATCACTCTGCCATAAAATGGTTTGCGAGTACTCGCGAAACCTCATTTTTTCTGGCCTTGTAATACAAATAACTATTGTTGATTTTAATTAACATTATAAGCGCTAAAGTAAGTAGCAGGTCAAAATACTGATGTGTTGTACGTATTTTATACAAGTTTATTGATCGATATGCAACGTGAAACACGAAATCTTACTCGCGAAGAATGTGATCAAGCATTAGTATTCTTTGAGGAAGGTTGGAGTTACCGAAGAATTGGTCAACGATTTAATCTAAGTTACACAACCGTTTCACGAGTTGTACAAAGATATAGAAAGACTGCAAGTCATGGTCGCAGGCCGGGACAAGGAAGGAATCGAATAACAACTCCAATTGAGGGGCGATTTTTAAGACTGTCAGCATTAAGACAACATTTTGTTACAGCTCAGACCCTTCAAACTGAGCTTCGAAATAGTAATGTTTTACAAGGTTGTATAGAAAATATTCGCCAGTGACTAAGGGAACATAATTTGAGACCTAGAATTGCTGGTCGAGGTCCAGCTTTAACTAGAGTTCATCGGAGAGCGAGGCTGAATTTTGCCAGGGAGCATTGTAACTGCTTAGTGGCTAAATGGCAACATGTGTTATTTACGGATGAGTCCCCATTTTGTTTGTACAACAACGACAGGCGTATGTGCGTATTCGACGCCCCAACGAACGATATGCTCAATGTAATTTTTCACGTACCACGTTATTTGGAGGAGCATCTGTAATGGTCTGGGAAGGCATTTCTTTGACTGGTCGCACGGAACTTGTGATCATAAATGGAAGCGTAACAGCTGAAAGATATATAGAGCAGGTTTTAGATAAACATGCAATGCCATTTGTGCTATATATACGGCAAGATTTTTTGTTGATGCAAGATAATGCCAGGCCTCACATTGCTCGAGTTGTGAGAAATTATTTAGAGGAAGTCCGTATCGTTACCTTGGCATGGTCATATCGGAGTCCGGATTTAAATCCGATAGAGAATCTCTTGGACACTCTTAAGAGGCGGTTATAAGAAAAACATAACTTGAATACTCTGGAAGACGTACGGCAGCGACTGATTCAAATATGAAAATAAATGGAGCACAATGACATACGGTCTCTCCTTTAAGTATGGGCCGTCATTTTCAAAAAATTATTCGTGCCAGAGGCGGAAACACTCGCTACTGATACTTTATCTTAATTTGCTTCTGTTTTTTTAATAAATGTTATAATTCCTTTTAGTGAACCCCAATGCTACTGAAATACTCGCTTAGTAACACAAGTAAAAATTTTGCATACACGTTCTGAAAGTAGCCACTGTAAACAGTAAAACTATGAAAGTCCTGTAAAAATCAAAATTCCCATCCCAACTCTTTAAATCCAACGAATTGGTCAACCCCCGAAACCGTCGTCTTTACCTAAACATTATTGCACTAACTACCACGTAAAAAATATGCAAAGTCTTCAATTTTATGGTTTAGCTAATGAGTTTGCAACGTGCTAAATTCGCCAACAGAAATTTAATTATAAGAAGTACACATGTACGCCCTCTATACTCCAACGGCATAATGTAACTTTGGTATTTACTTATTTAATAGCATATTGTAACGTCTCCCAGGTACCCTATCTTGAAAAGAATAATTTGAACTTATTTGCAATAATGCAAATTCAAGAACCAAACAATCGCTAAGTGATTTATCTTAATTTCGCTGACAATAATGTAATAATAATCAAATTAATTGCCTGCCTTACTTTGACTTTCCGGGCAATAATTAAAACATTAGCATGTATTTAAAAGTCTGATATTTAATTACTCGCAAACCTCAAACTTGATGAAACGAAGTGGTCTTCTAGTGTTAGGTACGTTATGCTATCTAAATGAGATAGTCTAGATGAGGTACGTATTGCATCATGTGGGGAGGTAAAAAAAAATGAAACTACTCAAATTAAAATCAACGAACTTGGTACACCGGTGGTTCAGCCAGTTAATCTACTATTGTGGGAAAGAACTACCAATAAAACCCACTTTATTCCTAAATAAGCAATTGCACAAGTACATTAATAAATCAAATAACACAAAAAAACAACGAAAGGGTTAAATATATAACAAAATACCATTAAATCATGTTAAAGTGCGTACAAAATTATAACATTAAGAGAAAATGAATAAAAAAAGCAGTTTAGTTACACAGAAACACAATAATAAAAAAACACATACAGTCACACTCATAATTGGGTCATAAATAATCAAAACAAAGATCATAATAAAAATCGTAACACCAAACATGTGGCCCTTTTTAAAAACCAATCATGCCGGTCTTTGAGTAAATCAACACATAAAATAATAAAGCAAATCACGGTACATATAAAATACAACAACAGTGAAATTGCACAGGTAATAAGGTAAATGCGGGGACCAAAAGAAAACAGATAAAGAATTTAAAAATTACCCAAATTGTTTAATCACATTGTAATAAAGCACATACAAAAGAGAAATCAGCTCGCACACGAGTAATTCAACTTCAACAAACTGAAATAAAAACTCATTAAAACAAAGCGTTACAAGGGTCCGTTTAAATAGATCACTAACATCGTGACCGGTTACACATCCACCTATACAACAATAAAAATAAAATTGGAGGTGTTTAATGGTCTGGCCTGGGAGAGTGTACCAACGGGCAATTGCCTTTTACAATTAATAACCCGCGGCAACCTATACCCATTCACCAGCCACCTTTACACAATTATAAACATAATCAACAACCAACAATGCTAATTCGCACAGATACCTACGGGAGAGGGCACTGTACGTGTACTGTCGTTTAATATTTAATATGTTATCTAGACTGGTAAAACTATTTGCAGCAAGTTTTCAGTTATATAAAAATACATACTTACACTAGAATAAATATTCCCTTAATTGCACACAGGCACAAATCATTAATAGACGCGGTTTATCCCCGAAAGAAAAGACAAATTAGTGTTGGCGAATTCAAAAGAAAAATGTACACGCACGAATTATTTTAAAGACAAACTGTTTACATTGAAGGGATTTAATTAGCCAAAAAATTGATCTGGCTCGATTGAAAAGCTCGCTGTAACTGCCTTCCCTCCCGATCCAAACATAACTATATCTACCCCCGAAAAACCACCCCCGTGTTTCAAAAGTAATAAAAAAACAAGAAACACTAATTTAAATTTTGAATAGTTTCATAATAATAATTGCACCACATCTTAATTTTAAAAATATGCATTCGTCTATAATAACCTTATATTTACGGGTCTCCAGTAATATAAATAAAATATTTTGAAAACATTAGTAAATTACGACGTATTATCAAGATATTAAAAATCCACTAATTACTTTTTCTATCGTGGTAACAATGGCGATTTGACAAACTATTACAATAATAAAATTTGCGCGGTCCGCTACCTACAATATAATTGTTAATGTATGAAATTCTCGCCAGATGGCGACACGAAAAATACAATAATTTGGAACATTCTGTATTGAAATTTTTTGGTTGAAAAAGGATTGATAACGCTCTTCTCTTTCTTTTGCCCATCGCCATCTTAGCAACGCTTGAAAATTTCAACATTTCTTCTGGAAAATTTTTACTAACGATTATTCGGGTATAATCTAGGAGAAATAACTACCACAAAGCATATTTGGTTTTCTCTACACTCCCTGTACCAGTTTTGTTGCTCACATTTAACTGCGGTTTTTAAGAAATATTCTAGTTGCCAAAATTTGGGAAAGATAACAGATTTTTCTTTCTGATTGGTAAAACATAACTTTTTTTGTTAGCGTTTGAAGGCGTACCACCTCTAAACAAACTACTGATCCTTTCGATCGACTATGGAAAACAGTCCAGACCATTTTAATGTGCCCGTCTACAACATAAGTGGTAATTAATGTAACCTTCGTTTACCTTATCCTTTTAGCACGTAATGGTTATCATCTAATGGTTTAGTAATTACTAGTTATCTCTAAATATCTGGTAATTAACTATTGCAATTTAACTTCGACAATTGCTGTAAAACGTCTGCACGTTCTATTCGTTACATGTTCTTTTGTGGACGTTCAACCGATATCTTCCTTCTGCTCTTTGGATTCGGCTGCACCACCTTCTGTGTTGTAACTACATTAGGGTAATCCCTTAATCCCTACGCACGAAGGTCAGAGTGTTATTGTTATCACATGAATTTGAGTACACACTTTATCGTCGCTTTATATTGGAATTACTCGACAGTGATTTCTTTCACGTTCTACTCACTATAAAATAATAATATCGACTTAATTGGTAGAATTACAATATTATCGTACTTACTTTATATGAAGTTCAAATTTTGCAAGTCAACGTAATTAACCAAAATTATACTGATGAGTATTTGTTAACGACTCACAAATTGCTAAAACATTTGTTGATTTTATATTTTTAGTAACTTTTCAATTTACAATATTCATTACTAACTTTAAAATTTTTGATAAATTAGAGCCACACCCGTACCATTCATAGTTACCCACCATTTTAGTTTTTTACTGTAGAGTTGCGCAATAGCAATTACGTCATAATAGCTAATAGCTATTTTTTTTATTTATCCTTTTGGTTTAATATACACTACCATCTAGCTCAAAGGTTATATATCTCTAAATTTTGTCTTACGTGTTTGAGGCACATCTGAAGTTTTAAGATTAAAAAAGGCTCCTTGCTTTTAAATATTTTATTGTTCATAATGAACCCTTGGAAGGAACGTTCAGTTCACTTTAACTATTAGATAACTAAATGTGGTGGACTGAATTGTTCTTCCGAAAGACATATTACAAATTTATTTATGTTTATCGAGTATTCTAAATGCATTACTGTTTCTTTTAAATATTGTACAACGACATCAAGTGCATTTTTGGATTGTGTGATTATTTTTAAACGCTGAGTAGCGTGATATATCCTGTTTTCTTTCAGGTCAACACAATGAAAGATCTCTCTCATTGTTGAAGGGAAACGTTTAATTTGAAAAAAAAATTTTTGTTGCTAACAATTACTGGTTGGGTTCAAAGTTACTGAATCCGTTACAACTTGCGAACGTTAATTTTATTTTTTTTATTCTGGTTAATAACGTTAATGACAAATATTTGATGGTATCTGCTTAAAATCAGATTTTCAATTTTTTTTTGTTTTTTTTTACGATACAGTTTATTGTTGTAGTTAGACACAAATTACCTTTTTTTTTGTCTCTTACGTGTAATTTTGAGTGGAATAGATCCACAAACATGATTATTTCGACTGAGCTGAACATTATATCTTTGCTTATTTCACACTACTGCAGTTTCTTATTTCTTTCCCTTGTGTGCTTTCCTTACCTGTTTCTCCCTACTCATCTCATTTACCATCACTATCCAAGAGTCGGGATAGTGGTGCTTCTCTCTAAAAAGGGGAGCGGATCTTGGCGCCTAGCAATAACACCTATTTTTTCTAAACCCAGCCCTCAGCCGACATTGAGCTGGAACGGTTTGCTAACTTTACCTGTAGATGAGTAGAGAACCCTTTCCTTTTCCTCCGCTTCTCACTTACACACGTGACAAGATAATAATGCTTTTTGATATAATGGCAATTTTCTATTAAATTATTCAGAACATTTTGAGAATGAAATTGTGATAATATAAAGACTTGGAAATTCACGCTAAATAACTAACAAAAATAAAAGGAGTATCAGAAAAAAAATACATCTCAGAAACAATAAAGGTTACATGGATAATCCTTAAAATATTGGCTTCAAAGAATCGCAATAGGTTTAAACCCATCTACAAGTACTTGCGCTTACACGTTACTGGTAAGAGTCATATATTGGTGAGGAGTGTACTAAAAAACAACTGTTGCCGTTTTCAAAAAGTACAGCAAATAACTAAATGAACTGAAGCGGACTTGCAGCGTAAACTTCCGCATACCAATTCCTCCAAAATGTACAAACCGTGCAGTCATAATAAATAAAATATCATGTGCTATTATTACATTATATTATTTTGATCCTAGCCACTCCTAAAATCGGTACCGACAAATAACTGTTAAATGAATAATTAAAAGCTCACAGCTTAGTTGAACTTTTGATAATGACTCTGTATGAACCAAATTATATTTATGCCCTTAGGCAATATTCTCTTCGTTGGTGATGTCATAGTTAACTTATATTTAATAACGCCTCGAATCAAATTTTATATGAAATATAAATTTGTACAATTAAAATATTTTCAGTTTGATACATATTACTACAATATGTAAATGTTTTTGGCATCATTTTTAATTAATAAGTCGACATTGTAGAAATGCACACATCTACTATACATAGACATAGATTAATGGTGAAAATAAAACCTTCGTGCTTTCACTATCAATCAAGGATTCAAAATATTGTAATTAATACTTTTGACATCATGTTTTGCTTATATTTACGAGTAATACACTTCCTCACTTTCATTCATTGAATTTAATGAAGTCTAGCTTTACAGCACTTATTGTGTATGTGACTTTAGTCATCAATTTAATTTTCTATTAAGTTACTATGTTAAAAAAATTATTGTAATTTTAATTTTCACCAAGGTATCATTTCAAAAAATAACCCAAGACTGTAAGGCCATGACGTTATTGCTAAGTTGTCATGTAAGAAAAACGAGATAATCAATATTAACTTCAATTAAAATTTAAAAAAATTATTCATCGCAATATTGGTCATTTTTAAAAACAATCTAAAAATATATTTCCATTTTTGTGTAAAAATATGAATTTGGTGGCGTATTTGTGGGCATCGTTTTCTACTTTCTCAACATTAGTTTCATACAAATTGAGTAAATTAGAGCACTACTTTATTATTGTTTTAATTTTTACATAAGTATTCAGAGTTTTTAAAATCAATAGTTTATTTATTGAACACCAATATCACGATAAGTTATCATATAAATCTAAATTTAATAAAAATAATTTTTTTTTGTATTTGTGGATCGAGATCTAGACACAAACAGAAATCTCAAGCAACTTTATGCGCATCAACTAATGGTTATTAGCACTACCCGGCACTAGAATTTTGCCCTACAAAAGGAATTCCACCTTTACAAGGGATCTTTAACATGTCAATCAGCGTATTGACACGAGAACTGCAGTTTTAGAAAAACTGCTACCTCGACTAGGATTGAACCCGCGCCGCTCGGGTAAGAGGCAAGCACTCTAACCATTTCACCACCGAGGCAGTTAAAGAACAATAATAATAATTCAAGTTTTCTGAGATAACAAGCCATGTTGTTCTATATTGGTACATTAATTCTGCACTCAAAAATTCTTTTGCTTTCCAAGAATAAATTCGTTTACTTTTTAAACCAATGCATAAAGTATTAAAACGTTTATTGATTACTTTGAGCGCTAGATCTTCTAACGATGTGGTACGTGAGTGAATTTGTTTGGTACAAGTAATTTATGTTTGAGTTTATTATAAGTTTGGTTATGAACGAATAAGTTCAAAAGTAAATATGTGATTACAAATTATTATTAATTTTATTAAATACATAAATAAAATACTTATTTGGGATTTAATAGTACTTTAAATTATATAACGCGATAACACTAGTTATCTTCGTCAGTAGTAATGTTTGTTAAAAAATTGTTAAAGATGTAGTAAACAATTTTGTCAGATTTGAAAATTAAAACATAAACATAAGCCTGCTATTTTAACAAACATTTACTGACGAAGATAACTGTAAGTGTTATCGAAACGTTTAGATTGTATATTTAAAGTACACCATTAAAAATCCCAAAAAATAAGTATTTATTATGAGTGTTAATGGTGAAATTTTATTTTACATATAAATAAAGTTTACTGTAGATTTGAACCTACGACGTGTACTTTGCTAGTGTTGGTTAGCGCGGTACTCTAGCAAAGTACAGGTCGTTGATTCAAATACTCGAGGTAAACTATTTATGTATTTAATAAAATTAATAATAATTTTAGATTTTCATGCAAAATCGCGTAGAGTGTAGACTATGCGCACGAACCGATACACATTTTTGAAATACTTTGTATACAAAATTCCTTTTTACCAACTCTAAGTGCAATACTCTTTCAAAACTCCATCAGTATATTTCCCAAACAATGTTGATGAGCAAGTGGTTGGGCCCTCTGTACCTCTTCCCATCTGGATTAAACAGAAAGAAAATCCGTTTTTGTCACTTGAGGTAATACTTTTCCAGACCTAATGCCCAAAGGTTCTCTAATAATCTTTTACAAATGTCAACTTGTGGCTGAGTTTGTAGGCCAAACAAATTACAGGGACCCATTCTGTTACATTACTGTGAGCTTAGACGAACCATCCCGCTTGACTATTCCCGTACTATCAGTTTATGGTGTACTTTTCAGTAAAGAACTTTTACTGTAAGGGACTTGAATAGGCACGTATGTGGTTAATCAAACAACTGACCATGTTTCTGATAACTAAGGTATCTTATGTCTACACTGATCGGTAGCAGGACGATGTCGTTAGTAAAGAATTATAGGCCCCCCGGGGGTGATAACCTGCCTACCTGCTTTTGAATTACTTACGAAACTGGTATGATTACCTCAGGTGTCTGGCTGTACCACAGAAGAAGCGCACAAGAAAGGATGTTGTGGAGATCATAGTCTAACGCTATAGTCAGGAGTTGAAACGGAAATAAATATTGCAATAGGAGTTGGATAAGTAAATGAGCTAAAATGTGTGTTAACCTAAGATGCCTAAGATGCCAAAACCCCCAAATATGTGTATGTGGAAAGTCACTACATGAAGGTAATCCATGTGATGGTCCAGTAGTGTCATAACTGTAAAGGAAATCATCCTGCAAACTCTAAGTCTTGTGAAACATGAAACAAGAATCCCTGATAACCCTAACCATACTCCACATCTTCTAGATCTCTTTCTTACATCAAACCCTCTTGCTTAGGAAACTTCCGTTCTTTCACCTTTAGGTCTTTCCGACCATTGTCTAATAAAAATCATTTCTACTGTACCTAATTCCACTGTTGTTCGCAAAACCGATAGAAACTTGTGGTGTTTTAAGTCAGCTCGATGGAGTGATTTACGGGATTTCTTTGCAACCTTTCCATGGCGTAAATATTGTTTTAAGTCGTCCTCTTCTTCGGACATCGCTCTTTCAGTATCTGAAGTCATCCTCATGGGAATGGAGTTATACATTCCCAAAAAACAGTACCGTATAGGTCATTCAGGTTCCTAACCCTGGTTCAATAAGGCTTGTGCTGATGCAATATCTTTAAAAAATAAATGTTACATTAAATGGAAATCTAATAAATCGGTCGACAGTCATGTGGAATACGTTGGTGCTAGAAATATCTGCAAAAGTGTCATCACTAAAACTAAAAAGTTGTTCGAACAACGAAAATGCAATGAAATAGCTACATCTCCTTTAGGCAGTCGTAAATTTTGGTCTTTAGCTAAAGCCATTAGTAAAAACTTTGGAACATCTTCATTTCCCCCCCTGACGTCTATTGACGGATCGGTATTTGCTGATTCTGTAGACAAAGCCAACGTTTTTGTGGATTTGTTTGCATCAACTCGTGTCTCAATGATTCTGGAAAAGATGTGCCCCTAGTCAACTCTTCTTCATACGCTATGAAACCAATTCATTTTCGGTAAAAGCTCTTAGAATCGTTCATCACTAGACTTGATCTCAATAAGGCGACTGGCCCAAACAGTATCTCAGCCATTGTCTTAAAGAAATGTTCACCCAAACTATTACCAGTTCTATCTAAGTTCTATTCGACCTTTATGTCTTCTTGGAAATTTTCTTTAGCATGGAAGTTAGCACATGTTCAACCTATTCTCGAACAGGCGAGAAGACCGATCCCTACAAGTACCCATCAATTGCCATCACTTCCATTTTGTCTAAAATCATGGAAAAAGCAATCAATCAGCAACTACTCACGTTCCTTGAAACTAACAAACTCCTTAGTGACCACTAATATGGGTTTAGGCAAAGTCGTTCAACAGGCGATCTTCTTTCATATGTGACCCATGTTTGGAACAATACACTAGAGCAGTCCGGTGAAACAGTTGTAGTCGCTTTAGATATCTCAAAGGCATTTGACCAAGTTTGGCATAAGTGTTTACTTGCCAAACTCACCTCGTTTGGGTTAAATGATATGCTCGTCAACTGGGTTTCTAGTTTCCTTGATAAAAGACGAATACGTGTCGTAGTTGATGGCTTTTTTTCAAAAGAAGTTAGCATTAACGCGGGCGTACCACAGGGATCCGTTATAGCGCCTACACTTTTTCTACTGTACATAAACGACCTTATTTCTTCAACAACTAACCCCATCCATTGCTTTGCTGACGATAGCACTCTTCACTTGTAGTTCATCTCAGTCTACTCATAGTGATAATCCACCTTCTATGTCAAATCAAGAAATTAAAGCTGAAATGGCAAATTCAATCAACAAAAACATTCAACGTATTCTCGAATGGGGAAGCAATAATCTAGTTAAATTTAATGCTAACAAACTCAGTGTTGCCTTGTGTCCGCCAAAAAAGATCGATCATTTCCTATTGTAAGTATGAATGGCTCAGTTCTTAAGTTTTCAGACTCTATTACTCTGTTGGGTATGACTGTATCTTCAAATCTCTCGTGGGTTGACCATCTTCTGTCAGCTACCAAAACAGCTGCTCGTAAAATAGGCTTTTTGTACAGATCTAAGCAGTACTTTACCTCTCGACAACTCCTTCTGCTGTATAAGGTCCAAATTCGGCCTCATCTGGAATATAATTCTCACCTCTGGGTTAGTGCTCCCCAATACACTCTCGATATCGTTGATCGTATTCAAAAGAGAGCGAATAGGCTTATAAATGACCCGTCGTTAACTTCTCACATACAGTCCCTTGAGCATAGAAAGATGGTTTCAGTTCTATCTTTGTATTATCGTTATTACAACGGTTATTGTGCTGCTGAATTATATTCTTTGATACCATCTCGGGCTATCTTTTCGAGAAACACTCGGTTCGCTCATTCACATCATCAGTATGCAGTACAAATCTCCACTTGTCGTACCAAACGGGCGCAATCCACATTTTTCTACACGGCTTCTAAACTCTGGAATGATCTCCCTAGCTCCTGTTTTCCTCTCACTTATGATATGAGAAAATTTAAGGTAGCTGTTCATAGGCATCTATTGGCAATTCATTATCCCTCTATCCATCCTCCTAAGTGTTCCTGAGTGCTTTAGCACGATAGGCCTTAGTTAGCCTGTTCAGGTCCACAATCATAAAAAAAAAACATGTAAGCGAGAATTACGAATACTAGAAATTAAAGTAACACGGAGAGTAACATTCCCAGAAGCGAGACGCATGGAAGGTAATGCTGTAACGTGAAACAATTTATATTCAAGCGTTACGGTACATAACACCGGTTATAATCAATTAAATGTTATCACTGGAATAAAAAAGGTAGTTAATGAGGAAATAAAACAACTTACCTCAGGTATAATGGAATACATTAAGCAATCTTTACCGGACCTCAAATCGAACAATGAAATTATCATGACATCACTAAACAAAGTCCAACTGCCTCAATCTCAGAAAATGAAACACAAATGGAAGACGAGTCCAGAGGCGCAAAAAGGAAAACCTCGATAATACGATCACAATCTACGGACTTGAGCGTTACGTCTATAGATGAAAAATCATTAACAGAGGCAAAAAATCCTAAAAAGAAGAAAGGGTGGCCTAGGGATAAACCTAGAGGCTCAAGTACCCAACGAGGTACTAATGAGGCAGAAAACTAGTCAACATACATACATGTAATAACATTTGTGATATATTATTTTAATTTGTAACTAAATCTATGCTATTTATGTCGGTCACGTTTTACTTTATGTAACTGTTTCGTACTCCTATTTATATATTTTAGAATTCATGTTATACAATTGTTTTGTTCAGTGGAACTGTAGAGGAATTGTGAAACAACATACGGACATAAAAATGCTCACACACAAGATAGATCATGTGCTCTTATGCATACAGGAAAGTCAAGATAATTTCACCAATAAAGATTACAAGTATGCAACATATATATTCCAAAAACTAACACTAACTGGGCAATTGGGCAGTTAGAAGAACTAGTTGAGCAAGTCCCTATACCTTTGATTATAGTTGGAGATTTCAATGCCCACAATGGATTGTGGAGATCTAGAATAATGCGTGGTCGAGAGCATTTCATGCAGTTGACTTAACCCTTACGTCAGCAAGTCTAGTACCACAACCTAAATGGAGAACCGTACACGACCTACATAATAGTGACCACTTTCCGATTGTTATAGAAACTAATTCTATCTTTCAAAATAGAACAATCGCCAGAAGATTAATTACCGCGAAAGCTAACTGCTCTCCGTTCCGTGAAAACCTTTTTCTTCCAGAAGTCATTAATGTGAAAATGTTTACTAACGCAATATTAGCTGCAGCAATGTTGCCTATGAAGAGGCCATTACCATGATGGAACAAAGATGTTAAAATGGCCATACAAAATAAAAAAATACTTTCAGGAAAAACCAACGACAACCTAATATTGAAAACCACATTGCTTTTAAAAGAGCTAGGGCAAATATTAGACGAGCCATACTTGAAAGCAAACGTCGAAGCTGGAATCAATACATATCGACCATTAATACAATATACACACATAAGTGAGACCTGGACGAAAATAGTAGAAATAAAAAGAAATATAAATAGAAAGAGTAGAGCAGAAATGGCCTCTCAAAATATACAGAGCACTAATACTGTCACAAATTGACTACGGATGCATTGCGTACTCATCGGCACGTACATTTCTTTTATCGACGCTAAATATGGTACATAACGCAGCAATAAGATATTACATAGGCGCATACCCAATTAGTCCATTAAGAGTTTGTTTTGCGAGTCATGAATTCCGCTACTCGACACTAGAAGACAACAGATCATATTAAACTACGACGAAAATTATGTCCATTCCACACTATCCTAATAATGGTATCTTAAACACGGATACAATGCCATATCAAAACCGAACAACAATAACTCGCCCAGCAACAGTTAGATTTTGGGACGAGCTTCTGCGAATGAACGTAACCTTGCCAACGTTACTGGAAACAAATCCATTTGAAAATACGCCGTGGTTGTTACCACAGTTGGAAGTAAGGAGAGACTTAATGAAGTTGAAGAGGGTAACCACATTAAAGACCAAATTCACACAAGCTTTTCAGAACATATGCAATCAATATCCTGAACATAAAATTATATATACACATGGATCGAAGACTAAAAATGGTGCAAGAAGTGCTTTCTCTATTGATGGAATGATGTATGCGTGGAAAATAAACGAACATGCGTCAATAAAGTTTGCAGAACAATATGCATTATGACAAGCCATAATAATCTGTTCTATGCAAATTCAAACAAGACACTTCCTCATAGTAACGGACTACATAAATATCATAAGTCAACTGTCAGAAATATACTCTACAGACCCTATGAACGTAATGTGCCAATCAGTATTAAAATATCTAAATAAAAAAAGGAGTAACACTTACGTTTATCTGAGTTCCTAGTCTTGTAAATATACCAGGACACGTCATCGCAGACATCGTGGCAAAATAAACAACGTTAGAAGCGCAAGTAGATGTCAACTATACAGGACTGATGAGTCTAAAAAAAGTACCTAAAAAAGAAAATTATAGAACAACGGCAACGAAGATGGGAATTATATAACACTCTCCTGTCTACAATCAAACCAGGAGTAGAGACATTATATAGTCTAAAAGAAGCTACAAGGGAAGAAAATGTTAAGTTACACCGTTTGCGAATTGGACACTCAAAACTTTAACATCAGCATTTACTCAAAGGCGAAGTTGTACCTCTTTGTCATATATGCCAGGTAACATTAACTACAAAATATATGATTAATGAATGTCAAAATTATGAAGCTCAGAGACAGAGGTATAAGCTGGAAGTGAATTATATAAACAATTTCACCAACACGATGAGTGTCAGCCATGTACTTAATTTGATAAAAGCAATCAATGTGTTTAATGAATATTAGCTAAAATTTTAATCTTTTCTATAACTAAGAGTTACAAAGGGTATATGACCATAGCAGTGGAACCCTTTCAAAAAAAATTAAATAAATAAACTTTCACGATTATCACACATAATTGAAATACTTATGTCTTAGGTATTAAATCGTGTGTTTTTTATTTAGTTTTTATATAAATTCATAAATGATAATCGTTTTAACAATTAATTGAGATCTGAAAACATATTTATGAAATATAAAAACCCTAATATAAACCTACTGTTAATATAACAGTTTGATCAGCGTATATACTCAACTATAGGATCTAATTGTATTTTAGTAAAGAATAATTATATCTTCAATCAATTAGTATTATTAGTATTATTAAACTGCCTTGTAGATGGTAAATCAGAATACCATCCAACGGACGACGGCTACAATGAAAAACGTCATAATCAAAGAACAAAGTTAACAATATTCAATTAAGTTACGACGTAAGTGTCACGTTGTAAAATACTTTTAATCACAATTAGTTTGTAACATACTGTTTTTTGTTAACCATTTAAAGGTTGAAGAGTGAATGATTCTACGAGTTTACTTTAAGCGGTCAGTAATAACAAAAAAAGGAGACAGTAATGACCACTTTCCAACATGTGGGGGAGCCACTATCGATTTAAACTATCAATGTCAAGTTGACAACTTGCCAATTTTAATAAGGGTCAAGAGTATGCAAACATTTTTTCTCACGTGCGTAGATGGTGAGTGAACGCAAGCAATAGGTGGAAACAAACAACACGTTTCCTTTAATAAACATATTTAATAAGTGAATAATTGATAACAAGTAACGATAAAACCAATAGAAAAATAGTAAGCATAACATTCATGGCTTCTCATTAAAGTAAAAATTAATTGTCTCATTGTCACGATCCTCAATATTAAACGAGAAGCCGTGATGGATGTGTTCCAAATTTTTTTAATTTGAACTGTATAATGTTGCTTGTTCTTTAATTCTGAATAAAATCGTATACAAACTTCGGCAAAAGTACCACTCCCCTGTCTCGAGAACTAGTTCACCTCGAGGCTTCTCCTCTCGGTGAACTACACTTCTCTCGACAGAAACGGAACACTTTCCGCCTCGGTATGTAATATACTATAATTTGAGATGGATAAACGCATTCACAAATAAAAGCTTGACACTCCATTTACAGTCAAATCTGATAAAGAAATAGTGTTCATTTTGTTAATTATGATAGTGTTATTTATAACATATTTAATTGGTAAAGCATTTATTTCAAGTTCTACGAAAAAGCAGCAAAAAACCTAGATATACAAAAGGTTAGAATAAAGACGTACCATTATGCCATTTTTAAATTGTAAGATGCCGAAACCTATTTCATCCGAGATGTTTTTCTTGCCTATTGAAATTATTTGTATGTTTATATGCGAAATACCTTCACGTTGTAAACAAACATATAAGGGGTTTGTGTTGACAATATTTCCAAATTATTAAATTGAATGTCATGGTTTAAATTATTTAAACCTACCACAAACTTTTCCAGTTTACCCAATCTAAAAACTCTCACTGTTCTTTACATCTAGTATCAAAGCTACGTTTTGTGGTTCCAATGTATACTTTTACACAAGAACAAGATAACATATACAGTCTAAAAGATGGCAAAGGATTTGAATCATCTTAAGGTGACCCTAAATATTCTTTATTCTATCTTGTAAATTTAAAAACAGTCCTAATGCCATGGTGAATTAGGATTTTTTCAATTCTATCTGTAACATTAGTTATAAAAGAAAGAAAAGCAGTGCCAACATTAAGGTCCAGTTTTTCTTTATGGTTCTGTCTAGCAGGTGTAATAATATTATTAATATTGTTAAGTGGTAAAAGTATGTCTAGTTCCACATGCCATAGAACAACTAGCAAGATGGGATTTAAAGTACTTATACAGGGTGCAACACCCTGTATATTTTTTCACATTTCTATTCCCCATGAAAACTAGATACTAATTGATAATAGGTTTCATAGCCATAGCCTTCTTCAAATATTGACGTTTTTGCGTAAAAATATTCTAAAATACAAATTTACTATGACAATAGAATTCAACAAAACAAATCAGGCAGGCTAGCCGCTCGTAATAACGAGGAACAATTGCATCTATTGTTTTGACGTTTGTATAATCATTAAAATACTGTTCCATTAGTTTGTATGTTTTTGGATTGTCGTTTTGTTAATTTTTGTAGAAAATGAATTTTTCCAAAGAAGAAATGGTCGATATGACCTTTATTTACGGCGAAGCTCAAAGAAATGATTTGCTGGCTTCCTGTTTGTACTGTGAACGATACCCAGTGAGAAGACAGCCGCGGAAAGAATCGTTTATGAATGTAGCTGACAGATTTATAAATTCTGGAAGTGTGTGTTATCCCAAACGCCTAAAAACGAGCCTAAATGAAGAAATTGAGTTTCAAGTTGTGGCATCTCTTATAGAAAATCCGCAAATTAATACCAGAGAACTAAGTACACACTTAGACCTAAATACAAACACAATTCGCAGCTTTACTAAAAAAAACCAATTGCATCCTTATCATATCGAGCAACATCAAGCTTTAAGTGAAATAGATTTTCAAAATCGTGAATCTTTCTGCCAATGGGTAACTACTAAAGTAAATGAAGAACCCAATTTTGTTAATAACATTCTATTTACGTATGAGGTGACTTTTCATAATATTAATACACAACTATCATCACTATTCAGATATTAATCCACACAGCTTAAGTGATCACAAGCATCGATGGTCAGTTAATGTGTGGGGTGGTATAATCAATTTTAATGTGATTGGTCCTTTTTTCTTTGATGGGAGTCTTACTGGAGAAAGATATTTACAGTTTTGGGAAAATGAGTTACCCGATCTCTTGGAAAATATCGAGGTAGGTAATATTCGTACGATGTGGTTTCAAGTGGATGGCGCCGCTCCACATTATGCAATCAACGTTAGGCAATATCTCGATAGAAATTATCCGATAAGGTAGATAAGACGCAAATTAGTACCAGAGATCTAAGTACACACCTAGACCTAAATAGAAATACAATTCGCAGCTTGATTAAGAAACAAAACAAGTTGCAGCCTTATAATTTCGAGCAACATCAAGCTTTAAGTGAAATAGACTTTCAAAATCGTGAATCTTTCTGCCAATGGGGAACTACTAAAAAAATGAAGAACTCAATTTTGTTAATAACATTCTGTTTAGGGATGAGACAACTTTTCACAATAATGGCAATACTAATACAAATAACTATCATCACTATTCAGATATTAATCCACACATCTTATGGGTTGTTGATGACCAGCATCGATGGTCAGTTAATATGAGGGGTGGTATATTCAATTTTAATGTGATTGGTCTTCTTTTCTTTGATGGGAATCTTACTGGAGAAAGATATTTACAGTTTTTGGAAAATGATTTACCCGAGCCAAATATCGAGGTAGATAATATTCGTGCGATGTGGTTTCAACTGGATGGCGCCCCTCCACACTATGCAATCAACGTCAGGAAATATCTCGATAGAAATTATCCGATGAGATGGATAGAACGAGGTGGTGTGCAAAACTGGCAGCCAGATCACCGGATCTTACGCCCCCTGATTTCTTCGTTTGGGGCTACGTTAAAGAAAAAGTTTACCAACATCCTCCCACCACAAGCGACGATATGAAAAATAGAATTAGAGCTACGTTTCAATTGATTTCGCCTCTAATGTTGCGAGTGAATCTCTCGTTTTGCAAGCGAATTGCAAAGTGTTTAGCTAAGCGTGGTCAGCATTTTGAACATTTAATTTGAATTTATGGTTTTATTCGTTTATGTTTACTTGTTCAACTTATTTTTAGGTGTAGAGAATTATTTTATTGTGTAGTTATTAATTAAGTTTTCCTATCAGTTAAAGAATTTTATTTTCTTATTTGCTCTGGATTTTGTTTTATTTGTTCTTCTGTATGTCAATATTTTCAAATAAAGCGCCAATATCTCAAGAAGGGCCCGTCTTATGGCTAGGAGACCATTATCACTTAGTATCTACTTTTCACGGGAAATCGAAATGTGAAAAAATATACAGCGTGTTGCCTTTGAAAAAATTGAGGAAAATTACATTTCGCGTAAGTTAATCATTCTGTATAGTTTTACCTGTTTTCGAAAAATTTCCCAGTTTGTTTGTTAGTAGAGTATTATTAATAGTCGGTGGTATAAACATATTTACAAAATTGTGGTGAAAATATACAGGGTCTTCCATAAAAAACACAGGTTTGGTCTGGAATATTTTTGCCAATCATCCTGTATATACCCAAATATTTTAGAATGTAGGTCCAATGATCGTGTATTCCACAGCAAAGTTGGTTTTGATATCTCTAATAGTTAAGGAACAATCCTCCGTCCGTTATTAGTCGCTCGCATCGTGGTTCCAAAGTTAACTCTATTTTGGTTCTAAAGTGATGATATCTGCAGAACGGTTAGTGATACAGATACAAATGTCTATACTTTTATTCTTAATGTAACAGTGAATCCAAAAATGCGAAAATATACAGGGTCTTCCGTTTAAAAAACACAGGTTTGGGTTGGCATATTTTGTAAATCACCCTGTATATACTTAAATATTTTTAGAATGTAGGTCCAATGATCATACATTACTACATCAAAATTGGTTTTGATATCTCTAATAGTTAAGGAGAAATCCACTCAGTAGACACCCACCCTGTATAAGCACTTTAAATCCCATCTTGCTAGCCGTTACCTGTATAAGGTATTGGTATGTTTGTTACACTTAATAATTAATATAAAATTTGTAGGCCAAAGAAAAATGTTTGTTAACTAAAAGCACAATCGAAACCGATTACTGTGTGCGAAACAATATAAAAACTGGTCAAAAGAGCAATGATATGCTGCAGCTGAAGTGATGAAGCGATATTTGAAGTATGCCTGGGTGACATCCTCAGTAGATTCATAAGTAGGAAAGAGGAATCTTACAAGGATGAGTGTGTATAAAGAAAATTCCGGCTTCGCTTATGGTTTGGGGATCGATCTCGGCAAGGTGAGTGGGAAAATTACATTTTGTGGAAGGAACTATGAATCAATCAATAGAAAACTCTAAAAATTCCGACGTAAAGTATATAACAGCGAAAAAGTCATAAAGTGGCTGTCAGACATTGAAATTCCGCTTTTAAAATGGACATCTAGCGGCTCAGATGTATGACCCATGGAATCGTTGTGGCATATAATGAACAAACAATTACGCGCAAGAACGATAGCAGAATGTCGATTACGGAATATATGGGATAGTTTCACCCCTGACCAATGTCAAACTGTCGAAAATACAATGCCCAAACAAGTAGATATCGCTACTCACCAAAAAGGGTGCATTAATATAATATTGTTAACGTAGTTACCACAATTATTCGTTTTTATAAGTTCATTGTGTTTTTAAGTAAGTAAAGTAAACACTGAAATAAATAATTGTATTTAAGTTCACGTAATGTTAGTTTTATAAAATAGAAAAAAAAATCTGATTTGTTTTACATTGCTCTTTAATGATATTAAGTAGGGTGTGTGAATTAATATATTTTTAATAATATATTATTTCTTTTTAATGAATGTAGCAAAAATATCAAGTTGTGCAAAAGTGTTAATTGTAGTCGACGTGTAAACGCACGTCGCATGCAATACTCACTTTTTGAACTTGTACGTAAATAACTATTTTTTATTATCGACATTCAAAACACGCCTAACGTACAACGTAATAGTTTAAATACGAGGTGCAATTTTAAAGTTGGTTTCTAAAATGATTAAGTGAAGGTTGATTTTTTGGAATTGATAAAGCGTGTGCGATAAAATTTTGTAGTGATTTTGGTTGAACCAAATTGAAGGTAAATGAAAGGGGATAACGTATACGTTAATTACACCAGAAAACAGTTTACATTCCAGCTCTATACAAATACATTCAAAATTCGGAATTTCGTCTCAAATACTTAGTAAACTAAGTGGAGTTACTCGCATTTTATGTGTTATCTTAATGATGAGTTTGTCCAGTAAGGGTACGTTGGTTTCAGAATTATAGCAAACCGCTTTAGACAAGGTATCTTAGTTTGCTCTAGTTGAACTACCCGAACTTTGTGTGGACCTGGCTAATCGTAGTTGTTTTTCAGTGCTCCGTTTTTTAATGTTGCATAGCAATAATTTTATCTTTTGCTACGATTGCGTTTAGGGCACTTTTAAAGTGATGTCTATAAGATTAGGGGGAAGGCGGACTGTTCAAGCCCTAGAGCTCCTTTAGTTACAGTTATGGATTCCCAACATACGTACAAACATTAAATATGTATGGATGATGGGACTAAGGATGTATGGAGTCAGGATCGGGTCGGAAGGAACGGAGTTAATGTTCTGAGGGGGAAGTTACTACCCCAGCGTCCGCCTAAATAGCCGCACATGATGTGCGTATATGCATTAATCATCCGTTATATTCGTATCAGTAAAAGCTCCTGAACAAAAAGCAGGGTAGATGGTAACGGGAATCGAACCCATTATCTACCAAATGCTAAGCATATTGTGATACCATTGAATTACTAGCTCGGTGCGTGGTTTCGAGTTAAAAACACGAGAAATTTGTAATTAAAAATTATTATTAATTTTATTACATACATAAATAAAAAGGTAGCTCGAGTAGGATTTGAACGTACGACATGTACTTTGCTAAAGTACCGCTCTAACCAACTGAGCTATCGAGATACAATCCCACTCAATGTAGATTTTGTGTATGTAGAACCTAAATATAACGTCATTACAGTAAAATTACTTATATTAATGGAATGTGAGCCTGCAATATCGCAAGGATTCACACATACCAAAACAACTTGACTAATGCTAAATTATTATAATTTATATTTTGAATTCATAGCAGTTTTTACATACGTCAAGTAATATGCATTGTAATAACAAAAATCGAATTAAATATTCTGAGAACGTAAAGTTGTCTTGATTAAAAGCGCATGTATTTTTATTACCTACTAAACCTTGCTTCATTTTATTAGCAAATTTTGAAAACACATTTAAATATTTTATTATCAAATTTTGTTTATTTGCTATTTTTTATTCATGAATAAGGAATATATTCAGAATATTAAAACTGTTTCGTTGTTTATTCCGCTTCTGTTATTTCGAAATGGTCACATAAATTTATAAATAAGTGATTAATGTTGTTTGTGACTTAAGTTTCTCTGTTTCCTTATTTACTCTTAATCAAATTACTGTTATCACAATTGTAGTTTTTTATCACATATTCTCCTTTTAATTAGTTAATAGCATATTAGCTAGTCACATTCTCACCTAATAACATACTAAGTACATTTGATACGTTATGATTGTTAGTTAAGTAGAAATGATTCGTACTTTAGTGTTCCGTTAATAATAAGTTTGTGAACGAATGAATGCTCGTTGCTTTAGTCGATTTCTAACACTTTTATATTTAAATTTATTGGTAATTGCGAAATAAGTAATTATTAGCTAGTTTTGATCATAATGTTTTAGAATTTTTCAGATCAACACCAAGCTACGATTCAAACTATAATAATCCACTTTATTTTCAAATCTTACATTTTCTTGCCGCACTGAATAGGGTTTTCGAATAGATCTTTGTTAATTCATACACAAATAATTGCTTTAGATCAATTTAAGGCAATTTACATTCTTAACATTTCTAAATTTAGATTGATTTTTTCTTTTCTAAAGAATGCTGTTATCCCTTAGGAATTTTTTAACCACCATAATTTTTAAGCTTGTTTTAGAAATTATGGTACCATCCTTTTGGTTAAAATGTATAATCGACAAATAACAGGTTGCTACAAAGCCGATTCTTACTTTCACAATTCGGGTAAATTATATAAGATACTAGGAGCACAATTTTTATGTAATATATAGTATACGAGCCCAGAATCATATCATTTGGTCCAGTCATTGTTTAATTTTTTATTAGAAGACATTGGTAAACACAAAAGAAAAGTCATTTTGAATGCAACTATTATTATTGTAATTTGAAACATTCATGTAAACATGCAATAAATATAGCCGTTTGATCAACAAAGTAGCCTTGGGTTAAAAGAAAACATTCGCCACTTGTTGATTGTTGTTAATGACAGATCAGCAATTAATTTCCAATATTTTACTTGACAAAATGGTGTGGGGAAAACCATTGTCTACCGATTTACGTCAAGTTATTGTTATTTATACCAATCCGGCAATTCTTGTGGTAAAATAGCTAAGCAATTGCGAAATTATATAAAACGACAGGAGCAGCTCTACCCCATTTGGGTAGAACTTCAAGAATAAGTCTGATCAATATGAGGGCCTTACGTCGTATTTTGAAACAAATCTGACGTGTCAATTGTGGTGAATTAAGTTTAGCGTGGAATAGAGCATCGGGTAAACATTTATCAAGGCCAACTTGTCCCAGAGCTATCAAACGATTAGGCTATAAATTTTATAAATTTATAAATATTTATTAATATAAGTATTTTTCTAGTTGCTTTTCTTCTGAGAGTACTGCACACGTTTAACCAAATATTCCCCCTACACCGAATTCTACATAAAAGCATTTGCTGAGGATGAAGTTTTAAAGTCATTAAATAAGTTTAAACCCGGTATAACGTCTGGACCTGCTCAGATACCTGCTTTTTTAGTGTTCTTCCATTTTTATGGCTCCCTTAATTACTATTTTCAATAAAATTTTAAACTCAAACGTATTTCCCGACTATATGGAAAACTGCTAAATATGCCCAGTTCACAAAAAGGAATCCAAGGCAGAAATTACAAACTATAGATCTGTTTCCCTATTATGTAATTTTTCTAAAGCATTCGAAACTCTGCAACACAATCATTTTATGTCTTGGGTTGCTAACAAAATTGCCCCAGCTCAACATGGGTTTATCCTGGTCGGTCCACCATCACTAACCTATTTTGTGTCACCCAGTTTCTTTCTGAACGTCTAGATAATAAACAGGAGGCGGATGTTGTATATATAGACCTACGTAAGGCATTTGGTACTATTCATCACGGTGTACTTTTGAATAAACTCGAAAATTTTGGTTTTGCTAACAGTTTAATCAAACTTTTAATTCATATTTCAATAATCGCAGTTTAACAGTTTACTACAATGGTTACAACTCAGCCCCATATATACAAACCTCAAATATGCCGCAGGGCTCTATTTTGGCTCCATTATTTTTTAATATATATATATATATATATATATATATATATATATATATATATATATATATATATATATATCTATAACTTGATTGACAACATTAAAGTAAGTTGTTTAATGTATGCAGATGATATTAAATTGTTTAAAGTAATTAATAATTATCATGATGCTTTAATTCTGCAAGGCGCTCTGGGGAGCATTGTCACCTGGTGCAGTTCGCATAATTTGACAGTCAATGTATCTAAATGCTCAGTGTTTCCTTCTCGCGTAAATTTAACGACGTTATATCACTATAATGTAGATGGCTTTGTCTTGGGTAGACCTGATACTGTATGTGATCTTGGTGTAGTTTTAGATAAGTAATTGTCATTTTTCGCTCATGTAAATAAAGTTATAAACTCGGCATACAAAAGCCTAGGCTACATAATTCCAAATACTAAGAATTTTTCTATACAATCTATTGTTATTCTGTACAACACTTATGTTCGTGCGAAGATGGAGCAGTGGTATGGTGCCCCAAAGACGTTTATTAAAGTATTTGTTTTGCCAAAAATATAATCCACCTCGAAACTGTTTTTTTCGTAAAAATCAATTAATGGAGGCGAAATGAGGGTGGTTTTTTTGGGGGTGCATTTCCAAACCAGAGCCAAAAAGTCTATCTTTGGTGAAAATTTAGTAACCATAAACCCCGATCGAACAAAATTAAAAAAAATTAAGTCCAAAATGTCACTAATAAACCATAAAACCTACTTGCAATTTGAAAATCGCAACTTGTAAATAAAAGTACATCCTTTCGAACGGTTTGTAAATATTTTTGAAATAAATAAAATGTTGGCCTTAATTACGGCGTTAAAATTGCCCTTTTTTTCAAAATTGATTTTCTGCCCTGGTAATTTTTTTTGAATTTACGTATTTTATAGTCACATATAAAGAAAATATAATGACTTTATGAGATTTCTCTAACTTATCCAGGACCGGAGTTAGAAATTTTCAAATTTGAAGGTTTCAATCCCTCATAACCATGCTTCTGATTAAAATGAAATCTTGGAATTAAGGGATTATATACTTAGTAGACATATATAGCTGCTAAACTGCTATATTCAAATATTTTTAGCGCTTCCGGTTTTGCCGAAAATAATATATAAAATAAAATATTTTTTACATTTTTTCTAATATTTTATATCACAGTTTCAAAAACAAATATAAAGTATTTTAAAGCTAATTTCTCATGCTATCCAAACACGTAAAAATATACAGTGATTTGCAAAATATAAAGTGAATAAGAAAAAAAATTTTCTGTAGGTAAGTATATCTTATTATATTTCAAGGTGGCCTATCAACGTATAGCTTTTAAATTTACATATTTTACAGTCACATATAACGAAAATATAATGAGCTTTATGAGATTTCTATCTTATCCAGGACCGGACTTAGGAATTTTAGAATTATATATATATATATATATATATATATATATATATATATATATATATATATATATATATATATATATATATATATTAATGTAATGGTTATAATTGATTAAATGAGGGATAGGGTATGTTTAAATGAATAAAGATTACAATTGTGCACCGAACTAGCTCAATCTCAATTTGGGGATAGGGATCAATGTATTTAGTAGGAAATTGAATTTAATCTGGATGTAATTATGAGTTACACTTTATAAAATTATCATCAATGTATAAGAATGAATCTGAATATACTTTATACTTCCAAACGCATGCGTTGTAACGTAATTGAATGAAGTTAATAATGTCAAAATTGTCAAATAATGATTTGCAAATTTTTGTTTACGTTAAAATTAAATTTTGAATATGAAAATAATTTAAAATTTTGTTTCCTTTACAGGTGTTTATACAAGTATTGTTTGAAATTATACACCAATACATATACCTAATAAATAATAATTTGCAGGAAATTTAACACAACAATATACACAATAAATAGGGTTATAAAGAAATGTGACTCACATATACTGTTCCCAATGCAAATTGATGTCTTCGAGTTGTTCCAATTTGATGCAGGCACTTTCCACTTAATTCGAACTGTTACCATACACCCATTTGCTGCTGACTGGTACTCGGGTTGTCGATGACACCAACTTCCAAAAACTAGTGAGTCTTCCAAATCGGCAACACTCCAGTCACTTATTTTTATCTTGGTAAATTTTTTTATTTAAATAAATTTAAGTTTAATGATTGGTATCGTTTATAAAATGTTTTAAATGTTGTCCAAAGTTTGTTATTATATCACTTTTATTTTTAGATGCCGGATCAAATATAAATTATTTAAAAGAGATTGTGCCCAGAAATAAAACACCAATAACCAAATAAATGTGATTTTAATTTGGTAGAATGGAATCAAATCACGTTTGATATAACGAAAACTTTTAACAAAATCGTAACACAAATTAACTCGTAAAAATATTTTCCGAAAACTAACAGGTATCGGAGACCGAACTATTTAATTTAATCGCCGGTATAAAAACAATTGCTCTTGAATATACTCTTCGTAATTTGTAACTTTCTTTACGATAATTAAATTTAGGTTATGAAAACTTACTTATTACATAAATACACAACACTGCTTTAACTTTTTTTAAATTGAACAAATTCTAGAGAGCTTAATACTTCCAGGGCAATTCCTTTTATACCTTTGTGGTTGTTACTAAAAATTCAATTTTTTTCAGCCATTCCACCTATGTAACTAAGGCTCTGATTGGTTGGAACATTTTAAAATTTTGACTAAAATAGAAATTTGGCCATAACTTTCTTATATATTAACGGATTTAAAAACTAACGACAGAAATGAAAACTACATAAAATTTTGAATAAAAAGACACCCAACAAGATATGGTTTCTTAAAATAATATTCGAAATCACCTAATCTAAATTAAATATGCATATAACTATCTAAACTTACAAGCTACACTTAATCTAATTACATAAACGGAATCCTGAGAAAATTTTACATAAGAACACACTTTTAGTCAGAAATCTCGAATTTAAAGAAATTTTAAGTTTATGTAAAATATTCTAAATTCACCTCATATTTCACAAAATTTTGCGGTGAAATGCAATGTATCCTTTTAAAAACTGTGAGATACTGAGAAAGAACTATTAATTACTTTAAGAGCATAATTAAAGCCTAAAATTATAAAAAACTATAAATTTATGCAAAAACCTAGAAATATAACATAACCAAACTTAAATCTAAAATTGCAAATAACTTATATTTAAATTGTTTTTATCACTCAAAATGTTATGTGGAGGTTTGTAATACTTGTCTTTATTATATTCACTGTTCATTTCTAATGCATTGTGTCAAATAGTGTTGCATTAAAAAGTCACATCGTCTAACACACTACTGGAATTTTCATTATAAAAATGTTATATAACTATGAATGTCTTTAAGTTAAACTGTTCTATGCATTGTTCTTGTTGTTAAACTTATATCACAATGTTTATCACAGAGTTGCATCCAAAAATATGTGAGAAAAATGTCTAAAATGTCCATATTATAACCCTTTTATGAAATTTTCACATTTCCTGCATTCTAAAACTATTTACACAATATCCCTAATATAATCCTAGCTATACAATTTATGTTTAAACACCTGTAAAATGTTCACTTGCCAAAATACCCTCGAAAATTGACTTTTATTGAAATAAAGGAAATACTAAATTGACTTTACGAAAATACGTGAATTTAACATTCTTGACATTTTTGTTGGTAGCACAATGCTTTTTATGATGAAACCAAAGTGTATAAATAATATTCAGACTATTTTGTACAAAACAAATCTACTTTAAGCACATCGTGAACCAAATTTCTATCAAACAATGTCTCGCACATGTATCGAGCTTGAAATCACCCCTTTTATAACTAAATTATCATTTAAACTGTCCGATCCTTCTTTACTTCTTTCTGAACATCTCAAAATATATATATATATATATATATATATATATATATATATATATATATATATATATATACTAATAGCTGGTGTTGGTGCAGTAGTAAAATTTGTCCTGGTTTTAGAGTAAGGAAAGAAAGTATCGTAAAAAAAACAACCTATCTTTACGACACAAACCAAAGTTATTTTACCTTTTTTTCGAAAAAATATGATATTTTTAATGAGGTTGTTAAAGAACAGTCTATTACCTTTGAACCTAGTGACAGTAGACTTTTACAAAGTTTTCGGACAACTTCATAAGCGCATAAATATCAACTACGTGTTTCACGGTATATATAGCTCTATCAGTGAATTTAGGAACAATTAAAGTTGTCGGCAAACGTGTTGTAAATAAAAGTGATCGTTTCAGAATAATGGATAATAATAGGAAACCACTAACTGTATCCCAATTGGAACAGTTGGTCAATGATTTATCAGATACAGACGATTTGTCTTGCTCCGAATATGGCGGTGATTTAGATACAGAAGACAATCTTCTAATGATCAGTGGACCTTTTACGTCAGATACAAACGGTACCAGAACTTCCCAAAGAATTAATAGTACTAAAATGTCTGAAAACAAAAATGGTCTAGTTGAGGATGAAATAAGTCCATTTGATGATTATGAAATTAGAACATTCTGGTGATATACAACAGCCTCCGTCCTCATTACATGACAGCACTTTTTCTTGGTCAAAACACAATCAGCCTCCTCTGCTCTTCGCAAGTTTTCACTTCTCTGAAGCCACTAGGGCCCACAACAATGATACACACCCAAGTGATATTTCCCCACTAACATATTACAAACAATTCTTTGATGAAAATCTCTGTGAAACAATTATTAACGAATCAAACATGTACAATGTGAACAAATAAGAACGGCCGTCGGTCATATTTTCAGATCGGATTATAGTACAGCTTGAGGGAAAAAAATTGTATAACAAAAGTGGCCTCAAGAATGACCTGCATATTATTTACAGAATTGTAGGTCCACCGCTACAGGGCGTAATTGAATACCAAAATTTTAAAAGCGAAATTTTACAAAATTTCCCTAATTAAAGGGCATTATAAATACGATAATCAGGCTCTTGATTCTTAAGATATCTCGGGATAGAGAAAAGGTATCGACATGCGGTTTTCGCCATTCTGTTGCTGATTTGGTCTACTTTCATAATTCATGCTTCCATTTAATATTTTCCAAAGAGAACTAGATTTCAAAAAAAAAAATACCGCCATCTAATCTGCACGTTACTTGTTAAGCTCCGTTGAGTATCTAACACTTATATTAGTGGAAAAGAGTTCTTTTCAACAAGAGTAAGTTTGGGAAGATCGACTAAGCAGGACCGGACTTACAGGCGTTTTTTCATAAATAGGTTCCCACTTTCCCCCACCTCTTATTTGAAAAGATAGACTAAAATTTGTTTAATAAAAAGTACGCAGGAGTTTCCGTAGAACCTAATTATCGTATTTATAACGCCCTTTAATTAGGCAAATTTTGCAAAATTTGGCTCTTTAGAATTTGGGTATTTAATTACACCCTCTAGCGGTGGACCTACCATTCTATAAATAATTTCTAGATGTTTCTCGAGGCCACTTTTGTTATAATTTTTTTTACCAAAGCTGTACTATAATCAGATCTGAAGATATGGTCGACGGCCGTTCTTATTTGCTCACCCGGTACGCTACTGAAGGAAGGACATCTTTAAATCTTGAAAAAAGTGAGTTTTCGGAATTTTTGAGTTCTCATAGTAATGGGTTTTCACCGCTTGCCAACAATAAAATCCTATTGGTCAAATGATGTAAATTTTGAAGTGAGCCGAATGACTGAGATATTTACGCTAAAGAGATTTTGTTTGTCACTGTTTTCCCTTCGAGAAATCTTTCCATCGGCGAAAGTACCTATGATTAGTTTCATCACTAAAACAATATATGTCTATGAAACCCATCAAGAGAAGGTTCAAAGTGAGGGTAAGTGCAGGTGCAGAGAAAGGTTATCTACTGCACTTTGACATTTATAAAGGAAAAGTCGTCAAACATCCCAATGGTGATAAGTTTGGTGAAAGCATGGTTCTGAAACTTAGTGAACATTTTGCTGGAAAAGGTTATTGCATTTATTTTGATAATTTTTTTCCACGTTGCTCTTGTTTCAAAAGTTACTCGACAAACAAATAACAGTTTCCGAAAAACTTTCTGTCAGGATAATCAAGCTATTGCTGATTACAACAGTTATATGGGGGGAGTTGATAGTTTTGATCAGCTTCGCTCAACTTACACGATATCTTGGAAGTTAAGGAGGTGGTGGGTAAGGATTTTTTGTGAACAGTTACATACTATGCAAGGAAAATATGAAGAAAAAGTGCCCTAATAAAAAAAAATCATGAAGTCCTCTTGCAAATGCTTTGACACTATTATATTCTAACCTAAAACGTCCTGGGCCACAAGGGGCCGAAAAGAAACATGATCATATGGGACACCTTCCCATCAAAGCAACCAATATTATTTGTAAGAAATGCAATGTTGTCTTATGCAAGTCATGTTTTGCGCCTTTTCATAACAAGTAGTTCAGCTTATAAGTCATTATTTTTTGTAAAGAATAATAATACTAATACATTTTGTTGTTTAGAGTATCTTAACAGTTTTTATTATCCCCAAATGCATCGTTGTTGTCTTAAAGGTTCTTTGGTAGCTATATGTACCACCATTTTTTTTGTTTTTTTGTCCAAATCTAATAATTTTGAATTGTTTGTATATTTTTCCCATGTTTATATACCACCATTAAAACATATGCACACATTAAATATCAAACACCTTTCAAAAATAGTTTTGCTACTTAAAGGGTTAAGGTCCAAACATGAACCATATCATCCGGATTGTTTGCGCCGGAAAATCAATGGTTTGGGGCTGCATGTCGGCTCAAAGGGTTGGAAAGTTGAACCTGATAGAAGGGACTACTAGATACATTAACATCCTTAGAGACAGCTTAATGCCATCGATTGACGTCTTAAAATGAGTACATTTTCCAACAAGATGGCGCTGCGTGCCATACTGCTAAAATAGTAAAAGAATGGATGTAGCAAAATAATATTCAGATGTTAGATTGTGTATTCAGTAACCACGACCTATCACCTATTGAAACACTTTGGCATAACATCAAAAAGAAGTTACCTGCTACACCTGCTAGAACCGTTCCTGAATTAAAAGAGGGACTAACTCTAAGTTAGAACCCGGTTATGCCGATCACTGTAAAAAGTTAGTCGACACTATGCCAAAGCGAATTTAAGCAGTTCTGAAGCAAAAGGGGGATGTTACACAGTGGTAAAATCACTGAATCCCTAATATTATCATTGAGCCAGAGAAAATAATTCCATGTTATATTATTAAATTAAAAGTGTTCTGGGCATATCTATAGTTTTCTAATATTAGTTTTAGTAAAAATGTTTACATGAATGTTTCAAATTACCATAATAATAGTTGCATTCAATAGATTTTTCTTTTGTGTTCACCAAAGCCTTCTAAAATAAAATTAAAAATAAAACAAGACTGGGCCAAATGATATGATTCTGGGTTCGTAGTATAGGGGGATCTCTATGAGCCTCGTTACTGTGAACTTCCCCTGCTGCAACGTAACCAATCGCTCAACGATGCCTCCTTTCTAGCGCTTGTTTTGGAGCACTTAATGCCCACTTATTCAAAAATTAATCCAATTTTGGGTCACTTGGTGCATCTTGCTCAAAATAATTGT
Source organism: Vesta saturnalis (assembly GCA_036346205.1). NCBI lineage: Eukaryota > Metazoa > Arthropoda > Insecta > Coleoptera > Lampyridae > Vesta > Vesta saturnalis. Next base: position 620,784 of record JARFJB010000502.1, on the reverse strand, counting down.
ACCTATTAAACCATACTTTTAACAACAATTTTGGTAATACTAAGTGATCAAGACCAATTCGAATTCTCTTATCCTAACGTTCTTATACGTACAAAGCTTTAACGCGTTTGTTTAACAATTATTCACATAGACCACTAGACTGCACATAAACTGTAAGATTTACTCAGGTTTTATTATTCTGCATTAAAGATAATTCTTAAATGTTTTTTTTTTCTCAATCAGTTTGTGGGAATTGTAAGGCCAAAGATCATCAATACGTGTAAACTAATTATTTTTATAATATTTAACAAAATGTCGCAAAACATAATAATGTGCTGTTGTAAGTAGAAAATGTTACATATCCTACTTCGCTTCTTGAATTGTAAAAAAAAATGCTTCATATCCGTGTTTTATTAAAAACGTGATTTTTATGCGTCAAATTACAAAAAAAAATTAATGATAGTGCGAGTTTAAATGGCAGTGTGGGAATTTAAAAAAAAACATTGCATCTTTAGAAGTACTAAATTTATAACGGTATAAATCTGCATTAGGACGATGGATATATACGATTAAGTGCTACAGGTTAGCAATCAGCATGTGGTCGTGTTGGTCGTATCTTAAATCCGACTTTAACACCAAGCATCGGCGCTAAAGTTCAATCAAGTCTAAAATCTAATAGAAGACATCAATTCAAAATTTCTCGATAAATAGCCAAAAGCACGGTATTTATTTATACAAGACCGTTCCTAGACACTTGGCCGCCTGCGTCAGAAAATGAATTTGCCGCCCTTTGTTCAATCTTTGTTTAATCTATCATTTACAAAGTAATATATTAATAATTAATAAACATATTTACAAAAAGGTACAATATGACAATAAATACAAGATACCAAAATTGAATAGAATAGAAACTGCACAAATGGCACGTTCTAGATGACAGTTTTTCTTTAAAGCCTTGGAATAAGTTCGTGAAACAAGATGCTTACTATCGAACAAAAATTTTTTATTTGCAACCACTATAATCGCTCATAAGGCATAGTAAAGAAGTTTCAACGTATAGGCAGTGTTCTAGTCCAAAGGAAAGGAAAATCTGGGCGAAAGAGAACAGTGCAGAATAATGAAAACCACGGCAGGGTCCTGCACCAAATCATGCAACATCCAAAGAGGAGCTGTTAAAATGAACCCAAATAGGGAAACTACACGCTTAAATTCTAAAGATATTGGAGCTTTTTCGTATAAGATTCAGACATTTCGTAAGTTAAACATTGCGGATAAGCGGTTACGTGTAGAATATAGTGCCCGTGTTCAATCCACGCAATGAGGGCGAAGGGTTTCTGCCAAATGGATGGTTTTCTGATGAATCACATGTCTCATTATCAGGGCACACCAACAGTCACACAGATTTCGATAAACGAGTAACAATTCGGTAATTAGTTTCTGGGCACGGAATTTTGGGCTCTTACTGTTTTCAAGATGGTCACAATGTAACAGTGAATCAAGAAAGATATAGGCAAAGGATTGAATTATTTGTTAGGGACCTAAGACGCTTCTTCAAAGCTAGAAACTTGCCTTATCGAACACAGTGGTTTCATCAAGACGGAGCGACAAGTTTTAAGCTGCTTTTGCTTAATTTATAATTTAAGTTTAACTTTACTCGCCACGGTTCTCACATCGGTTTTTATGCAATAAAAAAAGGGAGTGGTTCGTTTATTGGGGTTGATCACTTATTACCAGGTTTATTACCAGGTTCGCCTACACTGAACAATGAACTGAAAAGGGTTTTATACATATATTAGACGTATTATAAACAGTGGCCAAATATTCATACTTAATACTAACTTAAATATTTACATAAGAACAAATTAAGGTAGAACGGATTCTGAAATAACACAACTAAAACAGATATTACAACTAAAATAAACATCCACCATCTACCAAGCGGTCTGGGGGTTGAAAGATTCTCCTAGGAGTCAACGGCGGTCGGTAACGGTATGTAGGTTCGACTAACAGCGTGTCCCTGTCGTTACGTTTTCTGTGGAAATAGCATTAACTGTATGTTTACACACTCTAAAAGAACTAATCTAATGTATATATTGCAATGAAAAAAAAAGGGAAATTTTACTTAGTGTAAAATATTCTAATATTTTAAGGTCCGAGCCTATCTGGTAGTTCCTAGTGAAAATCAACTAGTTTTATATGAATTTTAACGGTGGACAGGTGTATGTGACGATAAGCAAATAAGGTGAACGATTTCTATATACCTGCTTCTCGGTCAGACAGAAAATCAATAATTTTAAAGGGAATGCTTTATACTTATATTTTGTAAAAGAATTCGGATTTTATAATGTATAAGTGCAACTTTTAGGTCTAACTTTTACGAATGAAGATTAAAACGAATCTAACTAATATATACAGGGGTTTATTAACCAACGGTGTTTTATCTATTTACAATGTAACGTTAATTACTGAGGATTTATTTTATTCTAATTACGTTTAGTAATTAGTGATCTTACTGATAGTATAGCATAGTGCCCCCTTCTACTCCTATATAATTTTATATCCAATTACGATATTTTACTCTAAACTGAAATGGTGCTCAAAGAATGGAGGCTTAGGACTCACAATAAATCAGGTTTTAATTAATAACCGCCCTTGCAAAAATGGGTAAACTCTCATGTATTACTGCTTTAATTTTTAGCACACACACACACGAAATTGGGGCACTTTATAATAAACAAAGCTCGCTAGCTATAACTTTAACGTTCGAAGGCTACTTGTGAGCTCTCACTGCCATAATTCGGAAGTTTGACAAGAACGAAGAATCGTTACAATTAATCACTCAAACCGAAATTTTGATAAACTAGATGGTGCTACACCGTTCCATTTTCGACCTACCCGAAACTTAAACTAATACCATCACTTAAACTATATGTACTAAGTCGCTTAAATCCTTTCTCCGCGTCAAAGCTGCTACATTGCAAAGTGGCTGCAATAAAGTCACATAATGTTATAATATTTTTACCTGCACGTGTAACTAAATTGATTAATCAGGAAGATAATTAAGCTTTTATTCACCCGTAACCAAAGGAACCTCGAAAATTTTATTATTATAATAAACATGTTAAAATCACAATTGTTACCGCAATAAAAGTGTTAACGGGGTTTGACGTATTTTATTATATATTAAGTCGTAATTTGATGTTTTCTGGATATTTTATTTTCCGTATTTTACGTAATTGATATTTGAGTAAGGGATGAAAAAACACATGGTAGGATAGAAACAGATGTTCGCTCGAACTGCCTTTATTGAGGAAGTTTAAGGAATCTTTGAAAGTCACATTCTTGTAGGTGTTGGTACAGACCGCGATCAAAAGGTATATTTGTGGGTACGTTGAAACTTGAGACCTTAATGTACCGCTTGTTACGAACGAATGCATATTTTTAAAATTAGGATGTCGTGCAATAATTAATATGAAACTGTTCCAACGTTTCTTGTTTTTTTTTTACTTTTGAAAGACGGGAGTTGATTTTCGGGAGTAGACATGGTTAGTTGGAAACCAGAGGGGAAGACAGTTGCTGTATAAATTTTGACTAAGCCAGACGCTTTGATTTGCTTTAATTAGAAACGCCCGTTGTAAACCGTTCGTTCTATAAATATTTTAGTCGTGTACCTTTAAGCAAAACTAAAACGCTAATTCGTTTTGTGTATGTTTTAATGTATATTTTTCCAAAACTTTATCTGTAATTAATCGTCGCGGCGCAGAGTTTTAAACCGCGTATCCTAACTCGTGTTGGTGGTAAAGTGTTTAACTAAAGGGAATATATTCAAGTGTAAGCATTGTTGTTTGTTGTTTATATTTATATTTGTGTAGAGGTGAGGCGTGGGCGAACGGTTACAGGGTGCCGCTCTGGTTATTAATTGCAATATGCAATTGTCGAGTGTATACATACTACCGGGTCCAGTTGACCATTAAACACCTCGAATTTAATTTTTATTGTTTTTCTTGTTGTATAGATGAATGCGTAACCTGGAAAAGGGGCGCTGGATTGTTCTAACGCACTTAAACTTATATATTGGTCACGATGTTACGACCTATTTATAACTTACCCGTGTAAGGTTTTGTTTAATGAGTTTTTTTGTGTCAGTTTGTTAAGTAAAATTGTTTGTCTTCGAACTAATTTCCCTTTATATGTAATTTATTGTAATTTTACGTATGTATTGTATACTTTAGTAGTCACTAAACAATTGTGTACGTGTAAATTCCTGGTCTATTTCCTTTTGTCCTTACCTTCACCTTATTATCACCTGTGCAATTTTACTATTGTGGTATTTTATATGTACCGTAATTTGCCTTATTGTTTTATGTGCTTATTTATTGAAGAACCGGCATGATTGGATTTAAAGGTCCACATGTTTGGTATTACGATTTTTATTCTAATTTATTTATGACACAGTTGTGGGTGTGGCTACATGGCTTTTTTATTGTGTTTATGTGTAACTAAACTGCTTTTTTATTCATTTTTCTCGTAATGTTATAATTTTGTACGCACTTTAACCTGATTTAATTGTGTTTTGTCATATATTTAACCCTTTCATTGTTTTTTTTTTGGTGTTATTTGACTTATTAATGTACTTGTGCAATTACTTATTTATGAATAAAGTGGGTTTTATTGGTGGTTCTTTCCCACAATAGTACATTAACGAGCTGAACCACCATTGTGCAAAGCTCGTTAATTTTAGTTTGAGTAGTTCCATTGTTTACCTGCACCACATGATGAAATACTTACCTCATAGAGCCTATTTAATTCAAATAGAATAACGTACCTACCACGGCCACTTCGTTTGCGAGTATTTAAATATTAGACTTGTAAATAAATTCTAATCTTTTAATTACTGTCAGGAAAGTTCATGTAAGGCAAGCAGTTAATTTGAGTAATAGTAACATTATTGTCAGTAAAGTCAAGTTAGATCACTTAGCGATCGTTTTGTTCTTAGATTTTTATTATTGCGAATCACTTCAAATTACACTTTTCAAGATAGGGTACCTGGGGGACGTTACAAACCGTTTTGGTTTAAAACAGTATAAGTCCCTAGAAAATAAGAACGCTGACTCACTAAAATCTCGTTGTCTTGAAGTATACCATTTCAATCGTGCAAATAAAAAAGAATTCATAGTTTTATTTTCGTAACGTAACCAACGTATCCCCTTTATTATTTACATTTGTTACATGGCTTATTATTTAACACTGTGTATACCGGGTTGAAACATTAGGGTGAAGAAAAGAAATTGGAACACCGGCTGTAGAGAAGCAAGGTTGAGGTAAAAGTTCAATATTAATTGAACCGGTGTAACTTTCCTAGCTACAAGGGGTCATCAACTCGTATCCGGATCATATGTTTTGATACGCAGGTGGTTAGAAACGGCAAACACTGGATAACACAGGAATCAAGATATACGTTAATAATTGATTTAGTCGTTAATCTACTATACGTATGTTAGCTAGTTAAACAGATTTTCTTTTTAGTTTTTACTCCACTTTTCTTGCAATATTCAATTGATTGAGTATATTCCATCGCCACTGTCGTTTTACACGAGCCATCTTTTGGATGTTGTTACATAATTTAATAATCATGTTATTAGGTAATATAGGTGTTTCATTTAAACCAGACTCATAAGGCATGGTTTATTTCTCTAAAATATTGTTTATTACATATTCTGATTTACTGCACATTGCACCTTAGATCCACTTTATGTTAATTAAAATTCATTAGCACAAATAAATTAGACGGTGGAAAATTTTGTATGGGAGAGGAAACGCTCGCAAGCAAATGAGCACTAATAATAGATGATTTTCCTAATGGAAAAATAACTTCACTGTTGTGATGTCGTCCATAAAGATATATAAGGAAACATATAGAGTCTCGGGAAACCCGTATTTTAGCTAGACTATCGAATATATTATATAAATTCAGGTATAATCTATGCAAAAATTCAACTTATCTGAATAAAATGATAGCCTTGTGACTAATTCTTCACGTGTTTATATTCTAAACTATTCAAAATGTGTTAGTACGCGTTTTAGTGTGACCACGTTAACATCGCAGTGTATATGAGTGTGTTGTTAAAAATCGCAGGGAATAATTAAAAGGTAAAAATTAACATTCATTTATAATATTGAGTACATTTACGTAATTTCTAAAAATAAGTTGCAGGAATATTTGCAATATAAAACATATACTGGCATTATTGTTATTCGAATTAGGGCCTTCGTTTTTGAGCGTGGTTTAAATAACAGTTAATTTGTACAGTGATTACGTAAACTTTTGTGAGAGGAATTAACTGTTCTATTAGAAAGAGCTTTCATTTTTATTAATTTATGATACTTTATACATTAATAAGCTATGCAAATTAGATCATATAAATTTTCTTCATCATAATGCCACGGCAAAGTATTAGATGCAGAAAATACCAGTAAGGTTAGATCCTAAAGATTTAAACAAGTATGTACTTGACCTCCTTGTAACATATAAGTTTATTAATTCTAGCACACTTATATAAACAATTTTTGTAGTATTCATTTTTCTCACAAGTTTGTGACCAAATTTGGTACCTAATTTTATAATTATATAATCAATAAAGCATTTAGTTAAGTAATATCAGAGAAAATACAATATAAATTTTTGGCTGTACTCTCAGTTTGGTCTTGAAGGTAAGCCACTACGTTTTTGATTTCAAAACGCCACACAGTTACTTATTTTTGGAAAAACGAAAACTTAAATTCGTATTTTGTCAACGATTCTTGCATATACCTAACAACCGTCGACCACTGAATATCAATCCTGATTACCACCAAATACATAAGGCATACCTACAAAGAATAGTAAAATAGTTATTAGAAGCTAATCAATTATCACAAAAGAAAGTGAATTTTCTAGTGCAAAATTCAAGGACAATTCGTTCGCTATTCAAATGCGTGCAAAACTGTGAATAGCTCTGCAGAGTGTAAAAATGGTTTTACGACCTTTCAGTACTTCTGGTATCAACACAATATTTGCTAAATTTGTGACAGTTAAACTGACAGTAGCCGTTTAGCTTACAACCGTTATTTTATTAGCTGATTCGCCGAATATTTTTTTAATAAACCCTAGATTTCTTGTTTGTAACATTCCTAAGATACAATGGACTAAATTAGCATAATGTAACTTTTAGTTGATAACATAAGTTAGATAAATTTAAACTTAAATTTTTAAACACTAGAATTCAATTTGACCTTGCTAAGTGGTTCCTTGTATATTAAGTGGATCTCTGGTTTAAATAATTCACGTATAACCCAAAGCTTATGCTATTTTGCGAAATACTAATACAAACTATTTATTGAATGAAGAAACTATCATTTAAGTCATGGTGTATGTAGGTACCCAAGAAAAAAAGAGATAGAAGAAGAAATTTTATTTTATAAACCAATGAATACTACTACTGCAGAATTATTCTTAAGATAGAAAACACGTTTTTTAAGAAGAAAGGATTGAATTGAGGGGAGTAGTTTTATCCTTTTTATAGATCTAGTTCTGTGTTCTTTGAACATCCTACCTACGATTATTAGTATCGGTTAAATGCATTATAATGCAATATAAAAACCAAAACAACACAACATTAGGTAGTACAAAACAGTATAATGCAACACACTACAGTGCAGTACGTATTACAGTACAACAACCTAGAGTGAGGCAGTGTAAAAGAACACAAATTTATCTAGCACCGCACAGCAAAACATGCTACAGGGCAACGAAACTCAACCCGCATTACTATAGAACGCAACGTAGTAAAATGCAGTACAATATAGTACAGTGCAATACAACACGGTACATAAGATTACAGTGCAGTGCAACACTGCGAGACGCAGTAGAGTAGTGCTACGGAACAGGTCAAAGAATTACGCTGCAACACAGTCAATATAATAACTCAATGCAATACATCATAGAAAAACACATTGTTACCGAATACTGTAGAGGAGAACACCTTACAACACAATACAAGGTAGTGCAGCAAAGACCAAAACAACAACACTGAATCATGCAGTACAGCATAAAAAGGTACATGTATCACACTGCAGTATAATCTAGTAAAGTATAACACAATATATCACGGTGAACAAAGAACACAGTCCTATATAACACGATGCAGTACAGTGCAATATAGTATAGCAAAGTACAGTACAACACAGTGCGCTACAACACAAATTAGAATACTGTACAACATAACAAAATCTAATACCACGTAATTATACATTTCAGGTCAGTGCAATACCGTATAGCAGACTAAAGCGCAATACAGTACAACACTTTAAAGTACGACAGGATACAGTGCAGTGCCACATAACACAAAAAAGGTGTAGTAAATAGTGCAGTACAGCACAACACAACAATCTCGTGCCACACAACAGTGCGGCAAAGTAAAGTACAACAGTAAATTACAATGCAACACACCCTTTAGTATAATACGATGAAGTTCTGTGCAACATGGTACAGTGCAATACGGTACAAAAGAATCCAGAACCGTACAATATTAGTACAACTCAGTAAATTATAACGCAGTAAGTACATAACACTGCAACATAAGATTATTCTGTATCAGTTGAGTTGATCGGCCTATTTCCACTGTTTTTGTAGCGCGACGTTTCGGAAGCTGTCTCTGCTTCCGTCATCAAGCTTAGTCCTGAGAAGCACGGATTTCGCACTTGAGCCCAATTCATTTTATGATTTTTTCACAAGCACTTGGCAGCTCTGCGATTCGAACCTTGTGCCTTACACTTACTAGTCTGACGCCTTAACCGCTCACCCACTAAGTAATCCAATATATATTTTTTAGAACTTCAGAACCATATGGGTTTCATTTCTACACTAGCTTCACTTATTGAATTTTATGAAAGTGCGATGTAAGTGGCTACTTTGAGTTTTCGGCGAACTACATTCTCACCCTTTGTCACTATCTGGATATTGGAGTCAGAGGTCTTTATTTCAGATATGTTCGGCGATTTTCGATCTTTCTGTTTCGCCTTTGCGGATGTTATTCTTGGGTTTTTGAGTTTTCACTTTGAGTAATCTACTGCTCTTTCCTATGTATGATGTACCGTATTCGCATGGTAGGTTGTATATAGCATTTTTGAAATTCTGGTCTTTATTGTGTGGTTCTGTTTGGTTAGTATTTCCCTGAACTTTCTAGTGGATTTCAAGGCAGCACATACCTTGCATTTGCTGTCTGACAAAATACGAAAATACGAAAACTCAAAGAAGCCATTTACATCGCACTAGCAGAAAATCCGATGTCAAGCCAATGTATATTGGATTACTAAATGAACGAACAGAAGTTCAACATAACAATAGTTAACTCTATTTAACTTAAACCCACAAGCTCTGCTTTGTTAGAGTAGGGCTCTTCCCAATATATACAAAAATATCGCAACAATACGTACCAACAATAATAAAACCGTACAAAATGCTACAATCACCCACTAAGTAATGCAGTATATATTTTTTAGAACTTCAGAACAATATGGGTTTCATTTCTACACTAGCTTCACTTATTGAATTTTATGAAAGTGCGATGTAAGTGGCTTCTTTGAGTTTTCGGCGAATTACATTCTCACCCTTTGTCACTATCTGGATATTGGATTCCGAGGTCTTTGTTTCAGATATTTTCGGCGATTTTTGATCTTTCTGTTTCGCCTTTGCGGATGTTATTCTTGTGTTTTTGAGTTTTCACTTTGAGTAATCTACTGCTCTTTCCTATGTATGATGTACCGTATTCGCATGGTGGGTTGTATACAGCATTTTTGAAATTCTGGTCTTCATTGTGTGGTTCTGTTTGGTTAGTATTCCCCTGAACTTTCTAGTGGATTTCAAGGCAGCACGTACCTTGCATGTGCTGCCTGACAAAATAGGAAAATACGAAAACTCAAAGAAGCCATTTACATCGCACTAGCCATGTCATGCCAATGTATATTGGGTTACTAAATGAACGAACAGAAGTTCAACATAATAATAATTCACTCTATTTAACTTGAACCCACGAGCTCTGCTTTTTTAGAGTAGGGCTCTTCCCAACACATACAAAAATATCGCAACAATCGGTACCAACAATAATAAAACCGTACAAAATGTCACAATGACGTTTGTCAGTCAGTGTATTATCGATGCCATAACGCTTAGATTTTCATATTTGACTTTTTAAAATGTCGAACAAACACAAACATAAAATTATAAACTGACGTTTCAAATTTAAGCTTTATTTTGTATTAGAAACAACTTTATTTATAAACATTGCGTCTAAAATTATAAATAATGGTAGTTCTCTCTTTATGCATTTTCATATTTTTTAATTTATCAATACCCTGTACATCTGAACTAAGATTTTACTAATCGCATTTTTTTGACAAGCAGGATTTTTTATAAAGAGTGACTTTTGTCCTAAAATCAATAATAACAATTTTTCTCCTCTTGTCAACTCCACACACTAATATATATATATATATATATATATATATATATATATATATATATATATATATATATACAGTGAGGACGTTTAGGTTGGAATAAATTCAATATTTTTCTGTCTTCAGCTATTATAACAAAACGCTTGCACAGGTCGATTTTATTTTCAATTACGCATCGTACTCTATTATTGGATGTACGAATGACGTCATCACTTTCGCGTACATGACGTCACTATTATTTTTTAAATAGAACAACATGTTTTTCTCTACATTTTTAAATTCTACAACAATAGACGATTACAAAAATGATAATACTATACTATATATATATATATATATATATATATATATATATATATATATATATATAATATTTTAATGAACGACAGAAGTTCAACGTAGTAATAATTAACTCTATTTAAAATTAACTTCTAAAGTACATATAGTAAAATACTGACCCTAGCGGGACTTGAACCCACGACCTCTGCTTTGTTAGAGTAGGACTGACTGAGCTATCGAGGACGCAAGTCGTGCTCAATTTAAACATGACATACACAAAAGTTGACTGTGATCCTTCAATCTGTATAAAAATTATAATACATCGTAACTAGGGAAGACTGATAGCTCAGTTGGAGAGCCGTGCTGTAGCAAAATGGAGGTCGTTGGATCAATTCTCAGCCGGGTTAATATTTTACTGTATGTACTTTTATTTTACCTAAATACAGTTAACGATATATATATATATATATATATATATATATATATATATATATATATATATATATATATATAGATATGTATCTGGAAATATTCACATACTAGATTTTCTCGTGTTTATATCGTAAAATATTTCTTTCTACGTTTCAGAAATTTATCTTTGTTTCCTTTTTCAAGAATAATGACGAGTATCATATATGTGAATCACGCCAATCTAGTTTTATAAAGGTTGTATCAATGTTCTACTACGAGTAAGGGATTCATGATACAACCTTTATAAGGCTAGATGCATAATTTACATATATGACGCTTGTCATTATTCTTGAAACGTAGAAAGAAATATTATACGACATAAACACATAAATACTCGTGGAGAACTTAGCGAATATATATATATATATATATATATATATATATATATATGTTGTGTGTGTGTGTGTGATATATATATATATATATATATATATATATATATATATATATATATATATATATATATGGTGGCCCATTAGTGCGAGGAAGTCCAATATCTCGTGAACTATACTATATAGAAAAAAAATGTTTGAAATAGAAGTTGTAGCACATTTGTAAAATAGTTTTAGATATACAGGGTGCTCTGATTAGTCGAGATATTTTTTAAATGGCATCGGTAGTATGTTTTTACATTATCGAAATCACCATAGCGGTCTACATACGTCACTATATTTCTTGAGAAAGTTTTGCCGCGTTACCAAGTTATTGCCAAAGATATGAAAATTTACTGAAAATGGTTTCATCATAAATGAATTCCATAACAGTTTACTAACAACATTTTAAGCGAAATGCTTGTATAATTACAAAGATAAAGAGTGCATAAAACGTACGGGATAAAAGAAAATGTTTTTCCATACACAGAGTGTTTATTATGAAGACACAAAATCATCACATTTTAACGGGCCAAAACTTTTTAATGGAACACGTTGTATATTATTACATGATTTTGTAAAATAGGTAACAACTTTTGACCATTAATTAATTTTGTTTTGTCTTAAACACCCTGTATATAAATCTAAAAAATAATTGCATCACTTAATGGCTCGGTGGTTAAGGTTTAGAGTGTCAAACTAGTAAGTGAAACGCTCCAAGTTCGAATTGGAAAGTAGGAAAGTGTTTGAGAAAAAATTATAGTAAATGATTTCTACTTAAGTGCGAAATCAGTCCTTCACAGAACTAAGTCAGATGGAAACAGTCCGCTTCCGAAACGTCACATTACAAAAACAAAAACTGTGTAAATAAGCCAATCAACTCAACTGATATTAAACCTCAGTCACTAAACACTTAGAATACAGAATCGTTCTGTACATTACAATGCAGAACGGTACAGCATGGTACAACACACAACAACACCGTGCTGTTCAATACGACAATACAATACAGTATCGAGCAACATATCGCAACGAAACACGGCACAATCCAGCGTTACATAATAGTACGACAAAGTACAGTATTTGGGACGTTGCAAATCCAATACAACACAGCCGATATATTATTGAACAACACAACAGAGGGCAACACGGTATGACGCAATACAACACTATCTAGTACGAAGCAACAATATAACTCAGTACATTACAATACAAATCATAGTAGCAATACAGTACAGTATAATTCAACACAACAAACTACAGAAGAACATCATGCAGCACAACACTGTAATGCACAGTGCAGTACAATATGGGACTGTACAACACTAAACTGAACACATTACTATACATCACAGTATGGAATAAAACCACACAATATAGTATAACAAAACACTGCAGCTCAGAATAACACCACCACACTATACCTTGGTGTATCACACTGCAATAGATCACAGTACAGAGCATTATATTATGAAATGCATTGCAGTGCAGGTAAAATCAGTAAAGTACAGTACAACGTGGTACCATACAGTTTAGTATAGTACATTAAATTACTAATCAGTATAGTACAGCTTAATACAGTACTGCATTGTACGGTTCAACAAATCGCAGTATAGTACAATACAGTACAACGCAACTCTACAAATTTTTCATTAGAATCGTGACAGTACACTTGATCGTGTTTTTTATTCCCTTGCTGGAATTATGTTTCAAATTAAACAGAATTTTCAATCTGCTAATTAATCCTCGTGGTATAAAAAGACACAAATCCTTACGCAAAAGCATATGTACGGAGAAGGTTTTGTACTTCATTTATTATTTTTAAGCAAAGTAACAACCCCGTACCATGCATACATAACATCAGTCATAGTTAAAAACGACGAGTTTATTGTTTAATATATAAAATGAAAACTTTCACGGTTTATGTTCATATTCATAAATACTTGTAATTAAATGTGGATCGTGGAAAATCTGCAGAATTAAATACACGATTTAATCCAAAATATAGGTAAACTGATAATTATTTTTTAATGTAATTTTTAATGTGCCTTGCAATCGTTAACGCAAGAGTGTTGGCAACCAGTTCTTCCTCATAGTAAAAAAACAATTAAATAATTGTAAAGTGATTACACCTTGACATTTTAAACATTTCCTTATGACTTATAGCTAAGTAAATTCAGAAACTAAAATAACCTCTTCCTTTAATAAATTTCATTCTAATGTAAGTCGTTGATCGATCTGAATTAGTTCCACTTGACTTCAAAAAATTTAAACTTGGTCTTAATGTTTATTTAAAATTGCTAACTTTATATTTATGAGAACAACCTTGGGTGTTAATCGTATACCAAAGTAATTAAGCAATTAATATTTGCAATATTTGACAAGACTAAAATTATTATTTTTAGTTTAATGTAAACGAGTATATACGCATGGAAGAACAAAAACACAAGGTAAGTAATAATCACATTGATTGAATTATATTAAACACACCTAAACAATAATAAACCAAATTGTAATTTATGAATTATAAAAAAAAGGTGCGCAATTTTAAATTATTTCGATTGTATAATATAGAGCGAATCTAGATTTCTGTTTTCTATCGTGTAATGTCACGACTTCCGAAAGTTATGGTATATATTATGGTGTCTGTAATATGTATATACAAGGTCGCTAATAAATTATTTTGGAAGTTAGATCAAGCGTGAAGTGTATTTTATACGTTACATTTGCAAACCTTTCGTACTTTCAATTTAAATGTAATTTGTATGTACATTTACATAATTACAATTAGTCTATACTACTCTGCATTCTTTATACATTTAAGACTTTGAAAGGTTAATTTTTTAATCGAAAGATACAGTTGATTGATTTTTTGCTTGACATGTTTAACTAATTGCTTAATACTAAATTGATGAAAGTTTGAGAACTTCATTATGAACATCGAAAATGGCTTGTAAGCTAATGAAAACCGAACATATTGTAATAAATAAATTTAAACCATGTAACATTTTTTTTTATTTTAGTTCGATCGACTATTACGTTTACATTCTGCTTAAACATCTTTATTATGATCTAAAGAAGTCAAATTTTTTACAAATATGTAATTTTATTGCACAAAATAATTCCCATACTATTTAATAATGCAAGGTGTGCCACGATAACGGCGTATTAGACGTATCTCAATAACTAATCAGAATAGAATAATGAAACTTGGTACATAGGGATTTTAGGACATGGTAGGTTTAACTAAAATATTGTCAAACATTTCTAACTTACGGTTATACAGGAAGCCGTCATCAACTTCGTTATTTTAAATAGAACACACTGTATTTTATGGCATTTTTAGAAACCTCTCTAAAATCTAGACGAAATTTAATAACATTGTGCTATACCTAGTGTTGACCGTTTTCGAGTTATGTACAAAGGAGTAATATTAAATGATGGTTGTAACTTCTCATAAAACTGCTTAAAATGTTGTTACGTTATATAATTTTATTTTGAAATTTTGGCCATATTACAACCAAATGATCATCTCTGTACGCAAGTAATCTACATTTTAAATTATTACACTGGGTGTTCATTACCATCCCAACCTACTTAAAATCAGTACATCTTATTTTTGTTAATGAAATACCCTATATATTTTTTTAAGTTGTAAGACCTAACATTAAAAACATGGAAACTAAGAAAAATTCCACTAACTTTTAAAGTAGCCCTTGCAAAAAATGATTAAAACGAAATAAATCCATTTTTTTTATGGTTGTGGACCAGAACAGGCTAAATTTGGCCTAGCGTGCTAAATCACTCAGGAACAATTAGAAGGATGGCTAGAGGGATAACGAGTTGCCAATAGATTCCTATGAACAGCTACCTTAAATTTTCTCATATCATAAGTGAGAGGAAAGCAGGAACTAGGGAGATCATTCCAGAGCTTAGAAGCCGTGTAGAAAAATGTGGATTGCGCCCGTTTGGTACGACAAGTGGAGATTTGTACTGCATACTGATGATGTGAATGAGCGAACCGAGTGTTTCTCGCAAAGATAGCCCGAGATGGTATCAAAGAATATAATTCAGCAGCACAATAGCCGTTGTAATAACGATAATACAAAGAAAGAACTGAAACCATCCTTCTATGCTCAAGGGACTGTATGTGAGAAGTTAAGGACGGGTCATTTATAAGCCTAATCGCTCTCTTTTGAATACGATCAACGATATCGAGAGCGTATTGGGGAGCACTAACCCAGAGATAAGAATTATATTCCAGATGAGGCCGAATTTGGGGCTTATAGAGCAGAAGGAGTTGTCGAGAGGTAAAGTACTGCTTAGATATGTACAAAAATCCTATTTTACGAGCAGCTGTTTTGGTAGCTGGCAGAATATGATCAACCCATGAGAGATTTGAAGATACAGTCATACCCAACAGGGTAATAAAGTCTGAAAACTTAAAAACTGAGCCATTCATAGTTACAACAGGAAATGATGGAATGCTGGAATTTGCCATTGCAGCTATAATTTCTTGATTTGACATAGAAGGTGGATTATCACTATGAATAGACTGAGATGAACTACAGTGAAGAATGCTATCGTCAGCAAAGCAATGGATGGGGTTAGTTGTTGAAGAAATAAGGTAATTTCTGTACAGCAGAAAAAGTGTAGGCGCTATAACGAATCTCTGTGGTACGCCCGCGTTAATGCTAACTTCTTTTGAAAAAAGGCCATCAACTAAGACACGTATTCGTCTTTTATCAAGGCAACTAGAAACCCAGTTGATGAGCGTATCATTTAACCCAAACGAGGCGAGTTTGGCAAGTAAACACTTATGCCAAACTTGGTCAAATGCCTTTGAGATACCTAAAGCGACTACAACTGTTTCACCGGACTGCTCTACTGTATTGTTTCAAACTTGGGCCACATATGAAAGAAAATCACCTGTTGAAAGACTTTGCCTAAACCCATATTGGTGGTCACTAAGGAGTTTGTTAGTTTCAAGGAACGTGAGCAGTTGCTGATTGATGGCTTTTTCCATGAATTTAGACAAAATGAAGTAATGGCAACTGGTTGGTAGTTTGAGGTTCGGTCTTATCGCCTCTTTTGGGAATAAGTTGATGAAGGAATTCCCCAGACATAGAGATCGTATAGAGCTTAGATAGGACTGGTACTAGTTCGGGGAACATTTCTTTAAGACAATAGCTGGGATACCGTCTGGGACAGTCGCCTTATTGAGATCAAGCCTACTGATGATCGATTCCAAGAGATTGTACCGAAAATGAGTTGGTTTCATAGTGTATGAAGAAGAGTTGACTAGGGCACATCTTTTCCAGAACCATTGAGACACGAGTTTGATGCAAACAAATCCAAAAACATTGGCTTTGTCTACAGAATCAGCAACTACCGATCCGTCAATAGATGTCAGGGAAATGAAGATGTTCCAAAGTTTGTACTAATTGCTTTAGCTAAAGACCAAAATTTACGACTGCCTAAAGAAGATGTAGCTAGTTCATTGCATTTTCGTTGTTCGAACAACTTTTAGTTTTAGTGAACACTTTTGCAGATATTTCTAGCACCAACGTATTCTACATGACTGTCGACCGATTTATTAGATTTCCATTTAATGTAATATTTATTTTTAAAGATATTGCATCAGCACAAGCCTTATTGAACCAGGGTTGGGAACCTGAATGACCTATACGGTACTGTTTTTGGGAATGTATAACTCCATTCCCATGAGGATGACTTCAGATACTGAAAGAGCGATGTCCGAAGAAGAGGACGACGTTTGATGTAAGAAAGAGATCTAGAAGATGTGGAGTATGGTTAGGGTTATCAAATTTCACAAAATTAGGACCAGAATGTTTAAACCAAATCACGTCAAAATTTTTATTTTCTAAGGAAGAAACCCTCTTGCAAGCAATTCTGTCCTTGATGTAGGCACATACGCCTCCTTTATATCGAAAGTTAAAGTGAAGGTGGTATTCAGGAAATTGCAAGTCGGGTGACTCGAGCTTCAGAGGAGACTTGTGTTTCAGATAGAAACAAAATATCAGGTTGTAATTGTTCAAGATGATGGTGAATAGCATTAAATTAGACCTGATACCGCGGATGTTGCAGTAGTGAATCAGAAAGTTGATACTTTCGATGACCGTGGTCGCTTGGGCCCTGCCCTCCCGGACGTCCGAATGGAGCAGGATTTTACGTCCGGAATTTATTACCCTAGAAACCACAGCCATCTTATTTTTTAATTTGGGACTTTTAATCCGATAGGAAGACAGTGAGGGCGAGAAGGAAGAATAAGGATGACAATAGATTGAAGATGAAGGAAAAGGTAACCGGCAGTGCTTGCCGAGCTCAGAAAATCGGAGACCCAATATTAAGGAGCCCATGGTAAGGGTGGTGGTACCTCCCCGGCTGGCTTGGAGTATACATGCCTACCACCTTTTGTCAAATTATTTTGTAAGAAAATGCCTCATTTAGATTTTTCCAATGAAGATTACCTGAATTTAACTTTCGCAGAATGATATCCAGACAGTCTAAAATTATTCGCACTTTATTTGAAAATTGTTTGGAATTTGGATCTTTTCGTCCACATTTTAGTGCACATCTTAATGCCAGTTTGCGTGAACTCGCTCGATTTATTAATGTGCCATTATAGGACAATCCTAATAAAACATAAATGGAAGCTTTTTAAGTATTGGCAAGTCCAAAACTTGAAGCATACGGATTTGCCTTTACGCACACAGTTTTGCGAGTGGATGCTTGTAAATGCTCAAGGTGACGAAGGATTTATTGAAAAAATAATATGGAGTGACGAGGCTAAGTGTTCTAAAAATGGATTGTACAACCGGCACAATATTCATTTTTGGTCAAGTGAGAATCAATACGTGGTAAAGGAAAGATACCGTCAAGACTCTTGGCAATTCAATGTTTATTATGAAATTAACAATAATAGAATTCTGTGTTTAAGCATTTACGATGAAAATTTAAACTACGAAGGTTATAGCGACATTGTAAGGAACCTTGTGCAAATTCCTTTAAATAATCTGCCAGTTCAAGAAGCGGGACAAACCTGGTACCAGCATGATGGACTACCGGCACACAAGTCCTATATTGTTGGAAACATGTTGCATCAAATGTTCGAGGACCGGTAGATTGCCAATAACAGTCATTTCCATTGGCCGCCTCGTTCACCAGATCTAACACCTTTAGATTTTTTTATTTGGGATTATGTGAAGGAACCTGTTTATGCCGATCCTCCTACTACCAAAGAGAATATGGTTGAAAGAGTACTACAAGCGTTCAATAGCTTGGAAGAGGGCCAAATACAACGTAGCGCCAATGAAAATTTGTTAAAACGAGTCAACAAATGTCTGCAAACGAATGGCAGTGTTTTTGAGCACCTGTTATAATAGTACACATATTTTGTAGTTTATAATACAGTATATAACATTACCAGCAAGGTAAAAGGGTTTTACTGGCGGACAGGAGGATATAACTGGCGAGCCGAAGGCACCAACACCAATCCAACAAATTCAATATTATATTTGTGATGGTAAATTCGTTACAGTAACAAACAACTTTCTTAAAACACTCTATAAACGATCATAGCAATTGTCCACGTAGTTACAACTTCTTCTATAAGTAGAAGGAAAACATTTATAGTAAAATAAAATCAACAGTATGTTGGCAGAGTATAATTAATGAACTGAATGTTATGTTACACATAAACCTAGTTGTTTTTAGTGATGAGATGATCGAAAGTGAGGTAATAGGAATACTGCATCTTCGCCTGATT
Source organism: Vesta saturnalis (assembly GCA_036346205.1). Classification (NCBI taxonomy): domain Eukaryota; kingdom Metazoa; phylum Arthropoda; class Insecta; order Coleoptera; family Lampyridae; genus Vesta; species Vesta saturnalis. The sequence continues at coordinate 601,398 of JARFJB010000502.1, read as the reverse complement.
TTTGGGAGACCATTAATATGTTAGTATCATAACTCGGAGGACCGTTGACCAGATATAGTTTGTAGAATGGTTACGGCGATCTTTTGAAGAATGTGACGATAATAGCAATCGCAGGAAGAAAATATATATATATATATATATATATATATATATATATATGCTTCATAACTATTAGAGATATCAAAACCAATTTTGGTGTGGTAATACACAATCATTAGACTTACATTCTAAAAATGTTTAGGTATATACAGCGTGATTGACAAAAATATGGCAACCCAAACCTGTGTTTTTAAATGGAACACCTTGTATATTTTTACATTTTTGGATTCATTGTTACATTTAGAAATAAAATATAGAAATTTGTATCTGTATCACAAATCGTTCTGCAGATATCGTCACTTTTAGTACCAAAATAGAGTTAACTTTGGAATCACGATGCGGGCGTTGTCACCAGGATTTTGTAAATCTGTTTATACCACCGACTATTACTAATAGTCTACTGAGAAACAAATTGGGAAATTTTTCGAAAACATGTAGAACTATACAGAATAATTAACTTAAAGCGAAATGTAATTTTTCTCAATTTTTTCAAATGCCCTGTTGATAATAGGTTTCATAGCCATAAGACGGACCCTTCTTGAGATATTGACGCTTTTACGTAAAAATATTCTAAAATGCAAAATTTACTATGACAATAGAATTCAACAAAACAAATCAGGTAGGCTAGCGGCTCGTAATAAAGAGGAACAATTGCATCTATTGTTTTGACGTTTGTATAATCATTAAAATATTGTTATATTAGTTTGTGTGTTTTTGGATTGTCGTTTTGCTAATTTTTGTATAAAATGAGTTTTTCCAAAGAAGAAATGGTCGACATGACCTTTATTTATGGCGAAGCTCAAAGAAATGCTTTGCTGGCTACCTGTTTGTACTGTGAACGATACCCAGAGAGAAGACAGCCGCCGAAACAATCGTTTTTTAATGTAGCTGAGAAGTTTATAAGCAAATAAGTCAAATGAAGAAATTATGCTTATCATATCGAGCAACATCAAGCCTTATATATGATTTTCAAAATCGTGAATCTTTCAATTGGTAACTACTAAAGTCAATGAAGAACCCAATTTTGTTAATAACATTCTATTTACGGATGAGGCAACTTTTCACTATAATGGCCATATAATAAAATACATTCACATTATTCAGATACTAATCACACATCTTAAGATTGTTGATCACCAGCATCGATGGTTAGTTAATGTGTAAGTGTATAATCAATTTTAATGTGGTTGACTATTTTTGATGGGAGTCTACTGGAGAAAGATATTTACAGTTTGGAAAATTATTTACCCAGCTTTTGGAAAATATCGAGGTAGATAATATTCGTACGATGTGGTTTCAACTGGATGGCGCCACACTATGCAATCAACGTTAGGCAATATTCGATAGAAATTATCCGATGAGTGGATAGGACGAGGTGCTAAACTGGTCAGTCAGATCACCGGATCTTACGCTCCTTGATTTCTTAAGAAAGTTTGAACATCCTACCACACGAAGGTATGTAAAATAGAATTGAGAGCTGGTTAATCAATTCGTCTCTAATGTTGTTGAGTCAATTTTTCGTTTACTGAGCGAATTGCAACTGGTCAGCATTTTGAACATTTAATTTGAATGTATGGTTTTATTCGTTTAGTTTACTTGTTCAACTTATTTAGGTGTAGAAATTATTTATGTTTAATTATTTATTATTTTATATTTACCATTCGTATTTTCTTATTTCTGGATTTTGTTTTATTTGTTCTTCTGTATGTCATTTTTAATACGTCAATATCTCAAAGGGTTCGTTATGGCAATAACTTATCAATTAGTATCTATTCACGTGAAATCAGAATGGAAATATACAGGGCGTTGCATTTGAAAATTGAGAAGTTACATTGTAAGTTTGATTCTGTATAGTTTTCACTTTGGGAAAAATTTCCCAATTTGTTTGTTAGTAGCATTATTAATAGTTGTAAACAGATTTACAAAATCGTGAAACGCTGCATCGTGGTTCCAAAGTTAACTCTACAGGTGTTCTATTTAAAATCTAATCTATTTAAACTGACATATTCATTGAGCTAAATTTTAAGACAAAGAAAAGCTGGTCAGCATTTTAACATTTAAATCTGAAACGTAGCGTTTTTTGCTTTGTTATAAACCAATCATCGTCAGACGAAATACCTATTGTTATTTATTTAAGCGTGGAGAATTATAAATCCATAACATGTTTGTAATTTATTATTATTCATTAATTTACAGCAAACATTCTATATTTTGTTTCTAACAGGCAATTTTGTTAATTTTTGTTTGAAGAACAGAAAAGAACATGTACTTCTTATGAAATCAGAAATTTTAAATTATCATCTGTTCAATGTATTTCAAAAAGGCTCTGGCTTATGGATAAATTGAAACTAAAGTCAAGTTAGTACACACATAAATTCAACTAATAAAATTAAAAAATTACACGTTACAATTTTGTATTAAAACAATTTATTTATAAACATTTCGCGTAAAATAATAAATAATGGTAGTTCTCTTACTTTTCATATTACAATTTATCAACAAATTTGTTTTGATATGTAAGCATTTTTAATAGTCGGTTTTTATAAAGAATGACTTTTGCCCTAAAATCAATAATACACACTTTTCTCCTCGTGCAGGGGCGCGCCGTCCACGTGTCGAATGTGTCAGCGAACACAGGCGCCAGAGGCCAAAGGCGCCTTAAAATTATATAAATTCAAAATTCGTTATAGGTTGCGATTAAAATAATTCAATATCGCCTTATTTTATTATAACTTATTTATGATCTCAGTAATTATTCTTGTTCTAACATGAATAGTTCGTATAGTCGTGTTAATATCATGATACAGTGGACTCTTCATATTAAATCGCCGATGGATATAAGCCGCGGGGCGGAGCGCGGCGACGCGGCGGCGGAAATTTGTCCACGCACGAATTTACAAAATGAAGCGCAAGCGTTCTAACTCGTTTAGTCTTGTTAAAAATGCATTACTTGAAATCGTCTATGATTGAACAAACTATTATTTGCTTCATTCTCCTTCAGCAAGCAGTACTGCACTAGTGTAGAATTTATGTACCTTGTATTTTTAAAATATTTGTGAGTGAATGTGAATTTAAGAATATCAAGAACATTAAAGATTAAAGGTAAGCTATTTTGCATTTAAAATAAACATACATACATAACAATACGCATTTCCCAATAGGGGTAGCGATCATGTTTGCAAAATCTAGAAAAAAGTAATAAAAGCGAAATTATTCGAAAATGTTACTTCATACTTTCCTATAATTAAAGCAAAACTAAAGCAAATAACGCAAACAAGACTTTTGGTAATAGAATAATTACATTTATAATTTATTGAATATTTTTATTTAGATGTCTCAAGAAAGAAAGAAAAAGAAACTCTCCGGGCATCAAAATTTAATTAATAAAAAAAGACGCCAAGAAGAACAAGAGAAACATGCTTCAAGATGAACACAGTATTTTACGAAACAAACGACCAGAACTGACCAAGATTATCCGCCAGATTCAATTCAGGAATCAGTACCCGGTTGCAGTGTACATGAATTCAAAACAAAGTCAGCCAGGACCAACTCCCAGTGAAGATAATCAAAATGTTGAATAAATTACCCTGTTTTTGGATCTGGGGACTATACTGAAGAGACAGGTACAGGTACAATAAATAAATGTGCATTTGATGACCCAGGGCTTTGGCCGGAACCAATATCTCACATATCTAGGCAAGTTATTATAAAAACGGGTCCTAAGCAAATAAAAAACTTTAATTTTCCGCGCGATTTGTTGGGTCGAAAATTTTCTGAAAGAGAAACTTAAAAACTGGTGAAGAATGTAATAGAAATTGGTTGATTTAGTCAATTACGAAAAATAATGTTTATTGCTTTTGTTGTAAAATTTTCGAACCTTCTCAGCAAAATAGATTTATTCAGGGATTTAATGACTGGCATCATATAGCAATGTACTTGAACCGCCATGAAAAATCTTCCACTCACTTTACAAAAAATGGACAGAGTTGCTTCTATCGTTCAAAAATAAAACTACTGTTGATTATTTACTGCAAACAATATTAGACATTGAAAGTAAACGATGGTATGAAGTAATAAAGTGAATAATTTATGTAATTCAATTTTTATGTAAACAAAATTTAGCACTTCAAGGCAAAAGCAATAATCTTTACAATCGCAACAATGGTAATTTTTTAAAATGTATTGAAATACTAGAAACGTTTGTCCTATTATATCGGAACACACACGACGTATAAATAGCGATTCTGAATTTCACAAAATGCCAACATATCTAGCAGACAAAATCCAAAATGAAATACTTTCCTTAATGGCTTTTAATATTAAAAATCATATTATAAATTTATGTCGACAAAATAAATATTTTTCAATAATATTAGATTGCACTCCGGATGTTTCTCATATTGAGCAAATAAGTGTAATAATTCGATTCTTTCATTTCAATTTAGCATTAGGATCGACTGAAATACATGAACGTTTTTTAGCGTTTTATCCAATTTTAGATGTTACAGGGGCTGGATTAACAACATTTCTTATTGATCTATTAAAAACATTAAATTTAGACATAAATAATATAAGAGGCCAAGGCTATGATAATGGCTCTAACATGCGCGGAAAAAATAGTGGCCTACAAAAAAGAATTTTAGATTTGAACCCGCGAGCTTTTTATGTTCCTTGTGCGAATCACAGCCTGAATCTAATTGTAAATGATGCCGCTAATATCAACCATGAAACAATAAATTTTTTTAATATAATACAAGAATTATACAAATTTTTCTCAGCGTCTACTAATCGATGGAATATCTTAATCAAGCATGTTACTAATTTAACTTATCCGAAACACGCTGGTCAAGTAGAATTGATGCTATAAAGCCTCTCTATAAATATTTACCAGAAGTTTTTGATGCATTATTTAAAATTTGCAATGACCACACAAGAGTCGACGAACAATTTAAATACCAAGCAAAATGTCTGGGAGAAAAAATTTCTACATTTACATTTATTTGCTCCGTTAAAGTGTGGTATGATATTTTAAATCAAGTAAATTTTGTGAGTAAAATGCTTCAATCTCAAATTACAAATTTGCAACTTGCTTTGGATGCATTAAACAAACTAAATACATTTTTAACTAATTATCGATCTGATGCTAGTTTTGCAGAAATTGTTGAAAGTTCCAAATTAATTACAAAAAAGTTTGACATAGAAACTGAATTTCGTAGTGCGAGGCCATTAGGACGACGTAAAAAATCTACTCAATTTGATTATGAACATGAAGATCAACCTATAGTAAATCCTGAAAATTCATTCAAAGTAAATTTTTATTTCTGTATAATAGATCAAACTTTAATTTCGTTACAAGACAGATTTTCTTTATTAAAAGAACCTATGGATTCATTCCAATTTTTATATTCATTAGATAATTTACAAAATATATTATCTTGCTGCAAAAAATTACAAGCGAAATTAACTCATGAAAATCAGTCCGATATTGACGCAGATGATTTATGTGAAGAAATTTTACAATGTCAAGTATTTATTACGAATTCAAAAAAAGATATATCCCAAATAATTCAGTATATTTATTCAAATGATTTAGTAGGAGTTTTTCCAAATTTTACTGTAGCACTCCGTATTCTTTTATCATTACCTGTGTCAGCTGCGTCCGCGAAGCGTCTTTTCGAAATTAAAATCATAAAGAGTTATTTACGCTCCACAATGGCGCAAAATAGATTATCAGATCTCGCAATAATTTCAATTGAGTCTGACATACTGGATAAACTTGATATTCATGATATTATCCAAACTTTTTCTTTGCTAAAAGCTAGGAAAGTAAAATTTATTTAATGACTTATTTACATTGTTTGTATTTAATTTACCGTATAATATGTATTGTGTTTATATTATAAATATTATATTTTCATTTCTTATTGTTGTTTATCTGTTTTCTTGTGTTTGTAATTTTGTATTTTAAATAAAAAGTTTACACAGACTATTTCAATCTTTGTGTGTTTTTATTTCAATGCGTTAAGAATATAACAAAACAGTCATTTAAATGTCCCTAAACATAAGCCTAAAATTATAGTATTTCAAATTAATTATTCATTATTTTTTTATTCATGTCGTATTACTTAAAAATGCTACTAGAGAATTAAAAATTAAAGTGTCCGAACCTATAGTTGTTGGGGCTCTTATCACCTAGGCATGCAAAAAATTACAATATTAGTTTTTGATACAAATGTTTTTAATTAACGGAGCGCCATAAAAAATTTTGACACAGGCGCCGCATGCTCCTGGCGCGCCCCTGTCCTCGTGTCTACTCCATCTATAGGGCACACTGTAGCCTAATAATGTACTTTTAGGAATTTTCAGTTTTTATCATGTTTGCAATACCGGTGACCTTTTAAATTGTTACACTATACTTTATGTTGCTAACCAATAATAAATTTGCCACAAAGTGCACTGTCAATTAAATAAATATTAATAATATAACCGGAATAATTAAATTTTCGTCCGATTAGTCGTATTTATCAATTTACCATGCCTACATTTAGATTGGTGGATTGACTTTACCCTTCATAATTGGTTGCTATGGTTGTTAAAAGCTTACGGAAAAACTGATTAGTTGTACAACACAATTGGAAAAAATTTAACGGTGGATTACAGTAATCATTGTAAATTGAATATTAACTATAAATACCAGTTAATTACAGCACCTAGCTTAACAGGCAATACGAATGTGCTATTACAAAAACTACTGTAATTTTTTAATATCATTTATTCCGATACATCTTAAGGGCGTCGATTAATTAGTTTATGTAAGTCATCATTCTTTTGGTAATAGATATTGATAATTTTTTTTCTTAAAACATAATACATTCCGTTACTATACAAAAATAGCTGTAAACAAAAGTGTTTCAATGAAAATGACGAAAGCGTGATTAATGTCTTGTACTAAGAATTTTACATAACACTGTAAAAATGAAAAGAATATTTTAATTTCAACAATGTAGGTTAAACATAATGTTTTTATAAAATGTGTGACTAATATTAGTAGAAATGACGTAATATTGTAATATCGTTAAACTTGGTGATTTCAATGCTGGACTATACAGACTTTGAGGAAATGTTAATAAAAAAATAAATAAATACAGTTTTGCACGTAAACTTTGCTGTTCAAAGATTTATGGAGTAAATTAAATTCCGGTTCATGTTTGAGCTGTCTATTAAACAAGAATTCAATCCAATATCAACCAGGAAATGAATCTTTCATAATGTAATTCAATTGAAAAATTATATACTCGTTTACGATGATACTTTAAAGAAATCATCTAAGAAGTCATGTGACATGTTTAAAATAATTATAGAAAATTGCTGCTTCCGGCGTGCATCTGGCGATCTTACTTGATATACATGTTGCTATTAAAAAATTGCTATGAAGAAACTAGTCATAGTGCATAGCAACATTTGTTATAAATTGTAAACTTTTTTAAACTGCACATTTTGTATGAAATTGCGAGGTAAATTAATTTGTTTTTTTTTTGGGAATACACAATATAAGATGTTGCCAAAATTATGTACGTACACCGCGTCCGTTCAATACCACTTCTGTTCATTAAGGCTTTATTATTAAAGTAATAAAAAGGTATGCATATATTGCATTAAATAAACGCTTTTTTTTTGTAATCTAATTTGACTGGTGATTTAGTTATTGACAGTGATTCCGTGTTATTTGCGATTTTGCAACCACTTTTATATTGAGTTAACTGTGCTTTAACAATTGCGACGTTTAAACAATATGTATTTTGTTGCAATCTATACAAGGAATAGAATAAACTATAAAGAATAATATAAACTATATTTGCGTTTTCTAATAAAAGCGTTTTTTTCATTGATTTTGGAAGAAATATTTTACTGATTTTGTATTATAATATCGTAAGATCGTAATAGTTAAATGTTAAAATATGGAATATATAGAAACTTTTTGTGTGTGATATCCTAAATTTGTTTTTATTTTATCGTTATTAAGGTCACGAACTGAGTTAAATATTTATTTAATTATAGTCATCCTATTATTTCTCAACAATTCTTGTAGCTTCTTTAAACTATTTTCATGAAAAGATAAATGTAAAATTTTAAGTAGACCTTCAGCTATTCACCTTCTGTATAATGGGATGATTAGAACTGAGGTGGATATATCTTCCCAAACTGGTAGGTTTTTCATACCAGTGAATAATTATTTTATTTGTGCCTAGTGCCTAAGACAGTTGCTTTCTATCTATAATGTAAATTGAATGTGTTCATTAAAAATATTAAACGCTTCAGATGCAACACTACTTATGAAATCGTCAACATAACTTTTTGATAAATGGAATTCTCGAAGGTAACAGAGATAAAGTATTTTCTAATGCGTAGATCTAATGATAGTCGAAAACAAATCTAAACTAACATTGTATGCTGATTCAATTAGTTCCCATTTTGTGGGAATCCTTAGCGTTATAATTGTTATTGGTTTTGAAAGCCTGAGCAAGAATGCCTGACTATGAATATTAATAAATTGTATGTTGACGAATTAATACATGATACAATAGGTCTTAAAGGAACGCTTTATGTTTTTTTTGTGTATTTTAGGTAGACCATATAACTCTGGGGTTATACTTTAGTGATTACGGTTTCGCCATTTATATAATTTTTAGAAGGTGTCATTCGTTTTCTTCTGTATAGATGAGTTTGTATCGTTTCTTAATTATTTCTAAGTATTATCGTCTTCAAGTAATATTCTTTAAATATTCTTCTTTCTCTATAGTGACCGTATTATAACGTTTATATGCCACACAATGGTCGCTACTATCATTTAGAAACTTTTGGTACCCATAGGAAGCACTTCTTCTGTCCTCAAAATTTGTGAGATAACGCACAAAATTAGGAATAATATTAGTAACTTTTGTACAGCATGAGTTCTTGTCTCTTTGACTTACACAATTTATAACACGTTCAACTTCTTCCTAACTTATTGATAATACATTTAGTGTTTTCGGGTATATTAGTGTTAGAGACTTTGAACCAATTTTTAGTATTAAAATGATTACTTTTAAAGCGGATATTGTTTGTTTGGTTATCATAACACAAAATCAGTAAAATCTCTTATTTCTAAAATCAAAGAAAATACTTATTTACTAGAAAAATCAAATACAGTTATTGTATAATCTAAATTCTATTTTTTTTTGCTATTGTTTTAGTAGCTTAGCAATGTGTAAAAAAAAGAGTAGTAGTAATAATATTATTGACAAGACATTTTCATTTTTAATAAAAATCAGCAAAAACATGGAATTTGGAGTTATTTCAAGTTAATTTTGATGAAGTGTGTTCGATTACATTAGTTCAACCATTTCATTTGGTCCTTCGAGCCGGATTTGTTTATTTTAGACAAATTCACAGATACACTAGTTATAATTGAACAATGGAAGAAGCTATATTTCTTCACAGTCATTTGGATGGAAATCTTTGATGCATTTAATGTGTTGAGGTGTGTTGTAACATTTTATAATTACATTTGATTGATTTTGAGTCGAAAATATCTAAATTAGCTTATTAAAATTTGTTAAATACGCTTGTTGTATTTAAAGACATTCATATCAGGATTCCTTGTGCAAACTTTGTTTTACATTTAAAGAGAGTTATCGAGGCTAAAACGTTTTTAATCATTAATTTATAGTTTAATTTATTTTTAAAACAATTCGATGGCTCCAAATAAATCAAAAGATTTCAAGTTATTGATGTGTAGAGCTAGTAACATTTTAGAACAAGTTAGTAATTTTAACGAATTTGTTAGTTCATTCGACGACGAAATATTACTAAAGGGTTACAGCAATTAAAATTTGAATTCGAGTTATTCAAGCCAACCTTAAATGAATATAAATCAGTTTCAGAGCAGGTATCCCTTTATGGGGATGAGATGCACAATATTCCATCGTTTTCGCAATTTTACAAAGATTTCGTGTCTATTTCAGTGACAGTTCAGTCTTTAATTGACAAATCTGATCAAAAACTAAATCATTGTCAAACAAAAGTTTAATTAGTACGCGTTCTATTGCGAATAAAATAAGGAAAATGTTAAGCTTCCTACCATAAATCTTCCGAGTTTCTCCGGAGAATATCAGGATTTTAGAGCATTTTCGAATCCTTTCAAGCTTTAGTAGATTCTAATGAAAACTTATCTCAAATTGAAAAATTCTTATATTTAAAAAATTGTTTGAAAGGTCTTGCTTTGCAAACGTTAAGTGAAATTAAACCTTCCGAAGCTAATTATTCTATCGCTATCGATCTTTTAAAAGAAAGATATGATAATCAAAAGTTGCTTATTTTCAGCAATTTTGATTCTTTATTTGAAACACCAAGAATTAGTAAAGATACACAATTGCGAGAATTTTACAATAATTTTGTCAAACATTTGCGCACTGTAGACAATGAGGGCATATCACCGCAAGAGTACAAAGATGCCGTTTTGGCGTACATTGTTAAGAATAAAGTAGATTCTATCACTGCTAAAGAGTTTGCCAAACAATTTGCAAGGAAAATTCCTAATGTTGAACAGACATCTAAATTCTTGTCTAACAAATGTGATATTATCGATGACATTTCCAACGTACCAAGTAATTCTATTTCCAATTTAGGAAAAAAATCAAATCAAAAGAGTTCCTACACTCTAGCCCAAACTATGCACTATTGTGCCTTGTGTAAGGAACAGCATTTCGTAAATCATTGCCCATCCTTCTTGGCCTATCTATCAAGAATCGTTTCTACAAAGCAAAGTCTTTGCGGCTTTGTCTTGTGTGTCTTCGTCATGACATTAAGTCCAAATGCACTTCTACTACGAATTGCAAAATTGTAATCAACGTCACAACAGTTTACTTTGTTTCAAGTCTGCTAATTCAAATAATTTAAAGCATGAAGTTACTCGGCCTGGTGCTCCTTGCCAGAATGAGATTAGTAGTCTTTCTTCTTCTAATTCTGTTGTTTCTCCTGCTCAGTCAGGAATTCCAGGTGTTGAGTCCTCTGAGACTCCCACCATTTCTTCTGTATGTGGGTTTTCAAGATCCTCTGAGGTTTTATTATCCACTGTTCAAGTTAACGTCGTCAGTGACAGCAAGTCTTTTACTGTTAAGGGTCTCCTTGATTCAGGGTCCCAAAACAATCTTATATCTGAAAATCTACATAAAAGGTTGAATTCTTCTTGTAAATCAATCAACCTTACCCTTAAGGGCATTAGCGAGTCAGTATCAAGCTGCTCGAAGTACACTTCTGTGGAATTACACTCCACAACCGGACGTTTCAAGTCTGATATCGACTGTTTAGTCGTTCCCAAAATTACTGATCCTCTTCCTCGAATTATGTTCAGTAAAGACCTTTTGGAGATTCCTCCTAATTTACGACTCGCTGATCCTTCTTATAATCAGCCAGGCGACATTGATATTTTGATTGGTTCATCTATGTATCATAAACTAACTTTGCCTCAAAAAATTTCCTTAGGATCCTCAATGCCCACGTTACAAAACACTCTTCTTGGTTGGGTCATTGCGGGCGATTTACCTAATGTTTTCTTACTCTTTCAAATTCTTTATGTTGTGGTATTTCGACAGTTTGCTGTCATACCACATCTCAGTTTAATGAACCCAATACCGATCTTCATCAAGCTTTGACCAAATTTTGGGAATTGGATAAACCCAAACCTATTTCAAAGCTGTCTTTACTTTCACCTCAAGAGATTTTGTGAGAACCATTTTCTCAATACTATTCGCACAGACGAAACCGGTAGTCTTACCGTCTCGATACCTTTCAATTCAAAATTACTACTGCTAGGTGATTCTAAACGCATCGCCGAATCACGTTTTTCCATTTAGAGAAACGTCTGCACAGAGATCCAGACCTTCTGAAGCAATATTCACAATTCATGTTCGAATACGAGGCTCTGGGTCACATGACCAAGATAGCAGATGCGGAGAGACATTTTCCTTCTGACGCTCATTTCATAGAAACGTTTGATGGTCCTATAAATATCTCAGAGATACCTCCGCAGTTTTTTCCTCATCACGCTGTTGTTAAGCAGTCTTCTTTAACTACGAAATTGCGCGTAGTTTTCGATGCTAGCGCAAAACTTCCACCAATATCTCAGTTAACGACGCTCAGATCGTCGGTCCTCAAGTTCAGGACAATCTGTTTGATATCTTATTGCGTTTTCGTGCTCACGAGGTTGCCCTCTGTGGTGACATCGCCAAGATGTATCGTATGATCAATGTCGATGCTGCATCAAGTAAGTTCCAGCATGTTCTCTGGAGAGACCATCCCGAGAAACCTCTCGATATTTATCGTTTAAATACAGTCACTTACGGGACTGCTTCGGCTAGTTACCTAGCCACTCGTTGTCTGACCTATATTGCAGACTCTCATAAGGATTCCTTTCCTGAAGCTGCTGCAGTTATTTCGAAGAACTTCTATATGGATGATCTTTTATTTTCAACTGGCTGTATTCAAAATGCTATTCGAATAAAGGAAGAAGTATCTTCTATCTTGTCTGCTGCTGGCTTGACTATCCGCAAGTTTTATCTAATAAGCAGGAACTTTTATCTTCACTGGTGTCCGATGTCGTTGAATTTTCCACTGTTCCCCTTATCGAATGTTCTGATTCCAAAACTCTAGGTATTCATTGGGATTCTGAAAATGATCTTTTGTTCTGTAAGGTTGACATACCTAATGACGATTCCGTTCCACTAAAAGGAAAATTTTATCTAGCATTTCAAAATTTTCGATCCATTGGGTTTATATTCTCCTCTTATCATTAGAGGAAAAATTTTGATTCAGAAGCTTTGGCAATCTGGCATTGAGTGGGACGATTCTATCCCTTCCGAGCTAATGTCCGAGTGGTTTGAATTTATGACACAGTTACAGCATCTGCATATCATCAAGATTCCTCGTTGCGTTATTCCGAACTCTACGTCACGAATTGAGCTCCATGGGTTTTGCGACAGTAGTGTTATGGCTTATGGTTGCTGCTTCTATTTGCGTTGCTGCACTGCAGATAGCCACGTAACTTGTACTTTGTTATTTTCTAAGTCCAAGGTTGCACCCCTACCCACAGTTTCTATCCCTCGGTTAGAGCTTTGTGCGGCCGTGTTATTGTCAGAGTGGTGTTCTAAAATCCTCAAAATTTTGATATTCACTTTCATAATATTTTCTTATGGACAGATTCCAAAATTACTTTAAATTAGATTAATTCTGTTCCCAACAAGTATCACACTTTCATTGCCAATCGCATCGCTATCATACAGGAATGTGCTAACATTCAACATTGGCATCACGTTTCAACTGATAATAACCCAGCAGATCTAGTATCACGTGGTTCCAACCTTTCGACCTTGAAGAATAATCGTGTTTGGTTTCAAGGTCCTGAGTTTCTCATTCATAATGATTCCAATTATTTTCATAATTACATCCCAGATTAACTGTACCGTTGTATTAATTTCTACCAATTTGTTAGATGATTCCATTTTTGATAAATTTTCTTCCTACGAAAAACTACAACGAATTATAGCTTTCGTTTTGCGATTCAATTATAATTGCCGAAATGAAAGAAGGCGAACCGGCAATTTAAAGGTCACTGAACTCCGGAATTCCTTGACAGCACTTACCAAGCTTTGTAAATCTAATTCTTTCTTTAATGGGATTAAGTCTCTCAAAAATAACCTAGTTATTAAGAATTCACGAATTCAAGCCTAAATCCCTTCTTGGATGATATGGGTTGTCTACACGTTGGCGGTAGACTAACTAATTCAGAATTTTCATTTGACAAGAAATATCCTTTAATTCTCCCAAAGGACCACAAGTTCACTGAACTGGTTATTTTAAACGGTCATAAAGAATTATTACACTGTGGCGCACAACTCCTCTCTCATATTCGAGAACGTTTTTGGCCCATAAGAGGACTTTCCTACATTAAGAAACTTCTGCGAAAGTGTGTATCTTGTTTTAAAGTTAATCCTGTTGTTAAACACCCGATCATGGGTAATTTGCCTGAAACTGGGTTAAAACAAGTATATCCATTTTACAATGTTGGTTTGGATTATGCTGGACCTATTAGTATAAGAGATAGAAGCACTCGTGGTGCACGATTATTAAAGGCATATATATATGCGTGTTCGTTTGTATGATTACTCGCTCTATACATTTCGAAGTGGTTCCGTCCTTAACTACTGAAGCCTTCCTGAATTGCTTGAAACGATTTATAGCTCGTAGGGGTATGCCTAGCTGCATATCTAGTGATAACGCTACTAACTTTCGTGGAGCTAAAACAATTTTAGATTCCTTATAGTCAGTTTGGCATGAGGAAAAGTCTAATGAACGTATACTTAGTTTTTTGGCTTCAAAGTCAATTAAATGGCAATTTATCAATCCTCATTCTCCACACGAAGGTGGTATTTGGGAAAGTGCCATTAAATCTGTAAAAAAAACATCTGAAATGTATACTCGGTAACGCAAACCTCACATTTGAGCATTTGTATACAATACTAACGATGATTGAGTCAATGTTAAATTCAAGGCCGTTGTCAATTTTGTCGTCTGACCCTGATGATTTTGTGCCTCTTACACCCAGACATTTCTTGGTGGGTCGCCCATTAGTAGCGTTGCCCGAACGCGATTATATGTCTGTGCGAGAAAATAGACTTTCTACATTTCAACGAGCACAACGAATATCTCAACATTTTTGGAAGCGTTGGAAAAAGAGGTTGTTTCTGAACTTCAGAAACGTCAAAAACGAGCAGAAAACTTCCTGATCTCCTCCACATCAACTCCATTGTGCTTTTACAGGATGACAATCTTCCTCCTCTTCAGTGGCGACTTGGGTTAATAACTAATATACATCGGGGTGCAGACAGTGTTATTCGTGCTGCTTCAATAAGACTGCCTGGTGGATCTGTAGTACGTCGTTCTGTGCACCGTTTGTGTGTGCTTCCTAATAACTAAAAAAAAATTTTTTTGTGTTATTTAGACTTAAATTTATACAATGTTACAATTTCTAGATTTGTTACTCACACAATATTTTTTTGTATTTGTTGAAATCCTCAAGGGATTTCAAGGGGTTTATGTATAATCTAAATTCTATTTTTTTTTTGCTATTGTTTTAGTAGCTTAGCAATGTGTAAAAAAAAGTAGTAGTAATAATATTATTGACAAGACATTTTCATTTTTAATAAAAATCAGCAAAATTATGGAATTTGAAGTTATTTCAAATTAATTTTGATGAAGTGCGTTCGATTACATTAGTTCAACCATTTCAGTTATATATATATATATATATATATATATATATATATATATATATATATATATATATGGTGCTTCTAAACTATGGTGCCAAATTGATATGTGCCTAAAAATGCTTAATTATAAAGATAGGGGGTGTTTTATGATAGTTTGGTAAAATATTATTTTCCTCCAAAGGGCTTTTGCGATTTTATTGAAAGTTGCTATAGTAACCAAATGTGGGTGGTCTAGAGATTTTTTCAATAGGTTTTTTTTGTGTGTGGACAAAATCCATATTTTATTATTTTTTTCTTAAAGTTTGTTTAATAATAAAAAGGTACCCTACTTTAAAATCGGTAATATGCACTGTTCTTGAGAAAAATGATTTAGTATAACATACTGTCACTGCACATCTAAAATTTCGGTTATCAACCGTGCCATGTTTTTTAATTATTTTCTACTTTCAACCGTTGAGTAATTAAAATTATTAAATGCAATGTCAAATAAAAACATTACTTAATTGTAATAACAAGAAATTAGTAACAACAAACTTGTCAAATGTCACTGTAGAAATTGTTCAAAATGTTTTCCACCAACACGAACACAAGCTCTGAGCCTTTTGACGAAATTAAATTGTACTTTCTCTATACTTCTCTAATTTTGTTTTAACTCCACACATTCTCGATTCTTTGTCTTAAAAAGTTTTCACTGGTGATTGGCCTATTGTAAACTTTCTTCTTTACATTACCCCATAGAAAAAATCTAAAGGATTTCAGATCGGGTTTCTTGGTCATTCCTGTTGTGCTTCATGTCCGCGACCGATCCACTTAGTATTATTTAAATATCTCCTGACATTTCTAGAGTAGTGAAAGGGACACCATCTTGCATAAGCCACATTTTTCGACGCGTTTGCAAATCGATACCTTGCAATACTTCATGGAGTTGGTCCGACAAGAGACTTAAATAATGAACACAATTTAAATATTGAGGTAACTTCACGGGGGCCAACATTTTTGTTCCCAAAATGTCCACCCACAGATTTATTTGAAATTTGTGTTGGGAATGTCTAAGTACTGTTTCCCTGGGATTGTATTCACTTCACCTGTGGTTGTTCCTTGAATTGAAAACTCCGTCTTTTGTAAATGAAGCTTCATCATAAAACAGAATTTCACAAAATCTGCATCACGCTCTATTTTATGGAGGACCCAATTGCAAAACGTTGTTCTTCTTTCAAAATCCGTTTGCATTAGTTCTTGTACATGTAGTAGGTGGTACGCATGTAGGAGTTGCTCTCTGGCTACCCTCGATACTACTAAATGAGGTATATTTTCCATAGAACCTATTCTGCTAGTACTGAAAGTATTATCTTCTTCAAAACCCCATAAGATCTGTCCTTCATTTTTAACAGTTCTTGTACGTGGCCTACCAGTATTATTCTTAATGTGTCGAAAACTTCCTGTTTCTATAAGGCGACGGTCAATTGAAACAAAGTTTTCTTGAAGGAATTCTCATATTAGAAAATGTATCTTGGTAACATCTTTTTGCTGCCCTTGAATTACTCTCACATTTACGTAAAATTAAATGCATGTCAGTAAGTTCCTGAAAGGTGTATCTTTCAGCCATTTCTATTACCGAAAATTTAAAAAATATTTAAAAACGAAAAACACAAGGATTTAAAAGACTGACAACACAAAATAATTAAAAAAACATGACAAAGTTGATCTGAAATGGTATATGTGCAGTGGCAGTATCTTATATTAAATCGTTTTTCTCGAGAACGGTGCATATTATCGATTTTAAACTAGAGTACCTTTTTTATGTATTATAACAAACTTTAAGAAAAAATAATATAATATGCATTTCCATACTAAAAAAAAACTACTGAAAAAATCTCTAGGCTACCTCTGCTATTTGGTTACCATAGCAACTAAAAATAATTTACTCATCAATTGTTGTTACACATGATGGACATACCTTGTGTACCAACTCAAATATAACCAAATAAAATCGCAAAAGCGCTTTGAAAGAAAAGAATAAAAGTATGTTATTCCAAACTATCATAAAACACACCGTATCTTTTTAATTAAGCATTTTTAGATACATATTTATATAGAATTTCCGGCCTAAAATGAAGTAATCTGCCTCCCATATCAATTTGGCACCATAATTTGGAAACACCCTGTATACAGGGTGTCCTGAAAAGAATGGCCCATACGTTAACTGCAGATTATTTACGTTAAAATAAGGCGATTTGACTGAATTTTCTTTCGTCCAAAAGTTGATACTAACGAAGATACAGAGTGTCAAAGTCGAAAAAATAAATCTCATTTCCTTAATTTTGACTACTTAGTAACTCCATGAATTTTCTTAAAGTTTTGGGATAAGAACCATTATTATCATTTACATAATCTGAGACTCACCGCAAAGATTTTAACGCTTTAACCGATCACGTTTGTCACTGATACATCTACCTTTAATGCATTTTCCGAAACTACCTCGCATCATAGTTATACTTTCTACTAGAAACCAGAAAGATTTTCGCCAAATACAACGACGCAGAACAACGCACCTTAACGTTTAACTTAGACTGACACTTATACCAAGCTAATCACGAATTTTACAATACTTGACCAATAAGCCCGGTACACGCAACAAAACAGAACTGAATCATCGCAGCACGCACAGTCGCCAACACGCACGCACACGCTACGCACGCAACACGCACACAGCAAACGCCACACCCGCACACAAGACCACAGACGCACAGTCACCGCATACACGCACAACACGAACACACGTCAGGCACGCACGATCCAACACACGCACGCACACGCACAGCAACACACTGCGCACGCACGCACAGACACGCACAGACACGCACAGTACGCACAGGACGCACAGACACGCCACAGACACACAGATCGCACACGCACACGCCACACACGCACACGAACGCACACAGCACGCACACCGCCACCGCACACGCACAAGACACACCACTGCCAGCACGCGCACACGCACACACGACAAGACACGCACACACACGACGCGCACACACGCACACGCAGACACGCACTCGCGCACGCACGCACAGACACGTACAGACACGCAGAGATACGCACAGACATGTACAGACATGCACAGACATGCACAGACACGCTCAGACACGCACAGACATGCACACACACGCACACACGCGCACGCACACACACGCACACAGCACACACCGCACACGACGCACACACGCAGCAGCACACGCACACAGCACGCACACACGTACAGACACGCAACATACGCACAGACGTACAGTGCCAGACATGCACAGACGCTCAGACACGCAGACATGCACACACCACAGCAACACGCACACGCACACACAGCAAGCACACATCACGAACCCACAGCACACACACGAACATACACGCACGACAGCACACGCACACACAGCACATACACACAGCACAACAGCACACATTCACGAAACGCACAAGCACACACACACATACACACTCAGATGCGCATACGCTCACACGCTTACACGCTCACGCGTCCACGCGTTCACACGCCCATACGCTCACACGTTCTCACGCTCATAGGCTCATAGGCTCATACGCTCACACTTCTCCACACACACACACGCGCGCGCACGCGCTGGTATACTTGATATTACTCGGCGTTTGGTTTAGATGTGTAGGCCTCACTACGAGGAGAATGCCGTACTTACTGTGCTAGCGTAGTAGTGTACTTTTACGAATTTTTCGTTTTTGCGATACCGATGAACTTTGACATTGACAGGACATACTAAATCGTGGTGGTCACGTCATCATTATTCTCGCCACTGCTGCGTTACAATCTCCTAGTATTATTTTAACATAATATTTAGGTAAACCTTCATATTCGTTTTCTGATTGCTTATAAAGAACTTCTTATTTTCTTCGTGTACTGCATATTCCACCGGCGTGTTTATATCTATTATACTTGAATACCTTTTTTTCCTTTTATCGTTAAACAGCATAATCTATTATATCAGTTTGAAGAGTACTATTCTTTTGTTCACTTTTTCCTGAATAATATAGCCTGTTTGTAGCACTTTATTTATTTCAGCACTTTAAAAAGTGTTATACCACCAATCTCTATAATTTGGTTCCCTACAGCGCTATTGTTTCTATATTATACTTTTTCGTCTTGTTTATTATTTTTTATAATTTTCTTGCTTCATAAACACCTCGACATGTACATTCTTTTATAATTCGTAATTTTCTGCTTTCAATCTTCTCCTTTAGTTTATAAGCTCCTTTTTTGGGTTTGTGGCCTTCGTAAATTAGGCTTTGTTATTATTCCATTTCCATTTCTCATTGTTAATAGTTAGTTCCTGGAAACCTATTTTCGCGATTTTCCCATCGTCTTCTACTTCTTTTGCGTTATTTTTAATTATGTCTTTAATGTCCCCCATCCAGTTTGCTCATGTCATCGTTTACAAGTACCTTTGCTTCCTTCACCTCTTTTATTATATTTTTTTTTCTTTACTTGTTCCTTATCTCCACCTCCATCTTGCATTTTGATTTCCACTCGTTGTATCAATTTGCTGTTTGTTCTCTGTTCTTTTACTACTTAATCCAGGCTTATCTCCAAATGCTCCATCTGTAGCTTTAGCTCTGAATTTTCTTTTTTTTTCATGCGTAATTCTTTTATTTACTTCCTGTATTCATTCTGTTTTTGCTTAACCACCCTATTATAATTGTTAGCATTTCAAACGTTTGATCAATCTTATTTTATTCCATCATAACTTGCATTTCTTGGTTTTTGTCGTGTTATCAGTTTTCTTACTTTTGTTATAAATTGTATCTTCTTTTTTACTACTATCGTGAGTGTATTAATCGTCACTGTGTATTTCCTTTTTTGGACGCCGCGATAAGCGGTAAGCCCGAACCCACTCCTTAAGGACCTTCTGCTCCTCAGCTGACCTAAATGTCTTTGATTTCCTCTGCATCCTTTATTTTCTCAGTGCCTAAGCCTTTTGTCTAAATCTGGCAATGAACATCTCGTTCACACTGTGTGTGTTTCAGTTATTTTTTCTGCTATAAACCTACTTTTATTCCACTTTAGGAATCAAACGGCGTTAATTACTTTGACTTAGCTGCAAGGATTTGGAAGGTACGAATTTTTTAACAGACTCCTACATTTCGAAATTCTGGCAAAAAAGCGCCACAAATCAAAATTGATGACAGATAGGTCCTACGTAAAAGTAATTCGTAATTTAGCATAGAATCCAAAAATAAGATCAAACTGGGTAGGTTTCATTAAAAACACCTAATTTTAGTGTTTTTTTTTTAATATTGGGGAACCCTGTATATAAACTGTTTTAAAATGTGCAGCAGAATCGCAGCAATAATAAACAGCCCATAAATAATAGTTATGGAGCTTTTCGGAATATTGGGACATCCTGTATGTAAAATTTCATAATACCTTAGTACACAACGCGTTATATATGCAAATAAAATACAACATTCGTTAAATCCCCTATTAATAAGGCAATTTTTTTAAAGATACTAGTTTAAGCGATAACTTGTTATAATCTCATGATGCATAGATATAAAGAAAATTAAGCGGCAAGTAATCAAAGCAACACAAGCACACCTGGAAGATTTTAATAAGAGATTTTACGTACCGTGTATACCTTTGTGCAAATAAAGAAATAATTTTATTACAAAGTACAAATTAATATTACCAAAAAAGAAAAAGAATAAAATTTATGTAATGGTACGAAACGATTAATTTTCAATCGCAAGTTATTATTATACATTTATGTTTATGATCCATTAGAAGAAATAACGGTGAGATTAAACAATGCATACCAAAATATATTGTGTGAAAAATTCTTTTCCATTAGTTATACGACATTGTTTTCAACGCCCTTGTGTATAGGCGAAAAATAGCAACAATGGTATTTAAGGGATCGTAATTTCGCGTAGGTCGCGTTTGTATTTCAAAGATCGAGGAGGTGTACCGGAAAAAATTTTTGAGTTTTTTTTTCTTTAAGTCGTAAACAAAATTAAATATCGAATAAATGTTTTGATTAGTAGGCAATTAAAATTTTGATGTATAACTCTTAGCGGTGACTTAATAAGTAACGAGATAATGTAAATCTGCGATAATTAACATTCTAATGCGTAATTATACGTTTGATTTTTTTTGTTTTTATTATATAGGAATTTTAAATCATCATTAGCAGTTGATAAAATTTATGTGAGTAAATAGGTAGTGCTATGCATATGGATTTTACTAATTGAAGTCATGTCTTAGGTTTTTTCTGGATTTATACGATGCAGATCATCTTTTTAATTGCCGTTTTAGAGATTTTTAATTTTCAGAAATAGAAGAATTTAATACACGATTTTAAAAGATAATAATATTAAGAGAAATGCCCAAATTTTTACAGACTGTGTAATTATTTCTTTATATTTGCAAAAGCTAGATGTCGTTATTGGATAGTGATTTAGTAGTATGAAGTCATTTGACTCTAAGTTATTCACAGTTAGGTATTAACTCGTTAAACGAGATGAGGTATAATGCGTGTGTCGTAGCTCATTTGGCACTTTGGGCTTCGCTGATGTGATTTTCTTATGGGGCTCGAAAGTACGTGGCCCGAGGGACCAGACCTTGATATTAGTCCGTCAATTTTGACTTTTTTTTACTGTTTTAATGGAATCTAAAGATAAAAATAAAACAGGCCCTATTATGCAAAAATATACTTTATTGGAAATACAAACCTTACAAAACACGTTGTTTATAGAATTTTGCAAAAGGTGGATATTCTGTATAGTCTAAGATCCCAATATAAAACGACCTTCACCGAGCTGGTTAATGGATGAAAAGTATTTTATTTCAAATTAAATATGTCAATAAATATATTGCAAATGGGTTGCCTGAACAATTTCAGTCCAGAATATGATTAATTAAAAATTAAAAAAATTTGATTTTTTAAATATTTCTCCGGTTTGGTTAATAGTCAAATTCTATACCAATCGAAAGTTTCAAGCCTATAGAATATACAAACGTAAGGTTTCCTATTTTCCCCGTCACAACTCTTGGGTTGCCATGTATAAACAGGTAAGTCGATACTAGTAACTTGCACTGGTCTGGTTAATAAATAAAATTTAATTTAAAACAAAGATTATTTTATTACGAACACGGTGGTATAGGGTTGCCTGCGAAAAATCAGTCCTGAATTCCGGTTGTCGAGTTTTAAAAAGTAAAATATTGCTGGGAGTGAATACGTGCGGCAGAGAGGTCACAGCGAACCATCCCATGCGGTAAAAGAGGACACAGCATTGCAGCTGTCTATAGTTCGTCCATTGAATAAAGAGAGTGCGCATGCTATTTGTCCGTGAAAATGAAAAGGATAGCGATAGACTCGTAAATGCTGTGCATCATTTTGGAGTAGCTTAATATTAAAATAGGAAACTTAGTATAAAAAAAGAAGAATGCTTTTTAAATATATTTTTTTAAATAAATTAATCATATATGTGTGTATATTTTATGTGACATTAAAGTATATACATCTTTAGTAAATAAAAAGGTAATATTATAAAGCTGAAGAGTATTAATCTCGGGAACTATTGGACCGATTTGAAAAATTCTTTCACCATTAGAATGCAACATTATCACTGAGTAACATAGACTGTTTTATCCCGGAATTTCCACGGGAACGGGTACCACGCGGACGAAACCGCGCGCGTCAGCTAGTATATGTTTTTATTTCTGTTATGAGCAGACAAAATAAAAACAAAACAAAAAAATTTATCATAAAATAAAAAAAAATTATATAATAAAGATGTTGTGTTTTATAACATTTTTTTATTGTAATAAAATATAAATACAAAAGTTTTCAAATTTGCAAATTATTCAGCATTCGAGTCATCGGACATAAAATAGTGATTTTCAACTTCTTCGTCATCGCTCTCTGTTCCAGTTGTTTCCATAATGTCTTCTATTCTTAAAGGCGTTTGATCCCCAATGAACCCTAGCGGCTTTAAATATTCATCTAAGAACCAACCACAGTTCTCCGACTGAAGTTTCACGCATACTGGATCCGTTGCATTAAGCCACATGGATTTTTCGAAAATAGTTCGTAAAATTTTTTGTTTTAACGATATCCAGGCATGGTGGTATAGTGTTGGAGTCAAAGCCCTTTATTTTTTTTTAAAACTGTTCGCTCTCTTCTTTAGCAGAGAAGTGTTTTAAAAAAATGTGATATCTCGCATTATTCACTTTGGTGCAGTTCTTGATGCCATACATACTAGCAGTAAATTCTTGAACGGTGTCCATTTTTTCGTCAATGAAAATATGGGCTTCATCTGTTAATGACGCAAATACTGTTTGATATCTTTCATTTTTCGAAAATAGCTTGAAGGGTTTTACTTTTCCTTTATTGTAAAATGCAGCCATGTAATCGCAACCTGTAAACGCATGGAAGGCGGGAAGACTTTGGCATAATTTGGATCCCAACTTCAACGCTAAATCGGTGCAATTAATGCAATCAAGATGTTTGTTATTAGTATTTTTTGTTGCTGAACTGGCAAGCCAAATTGCTGAATTAGAAAATTTGTGCATATTTCCTAACAAAATAATCAAAATATCAGTATCAGAGGCTTTAATTAAAATTCTTGAGCCTGGTGTCGCCTTATAAGCATGAAAAAATAATCCTCGTATCTGCCTCTTCGTGATTACATTCATAATTAACTTCTTCAGTTTTTTTTATGGAATTTTGCTGAACTTGATAAGAATAGTACTTATGGTCGACCGTTAAAAAATTTTTTTTGTTTTGAATTGTTACCAAATTGTTGCTCTCCCAATAATCAGCCAGAAACAGCACCAAAGCCTCTTTGAAACGATAATTTTTAAGGCTTTGCAAAAAATTTTGAGGTCTGGTTTGTTGAGGTCCCGAAATTTTGTACGGGATATCGAATTCTTTTCGGCTTTCACGTTCGGAATCTTTGATTGACGGTGATAAGTACCGATAAAAAATTAAATGTATTTCTGTTGCGTTTGTTGAACATATTTTTATAAGTATTGACTCTGCAATTTTATCAAAAGTTTGGGGCATAGAAGATCCGATTAGGTGCAAATTTCAGTTTCGGATTTCAAAATTTTTGCTAACGTTGATTTAGAAGTTTTCAAAATCTCACCAGTACATGAAAAAAGAGCATGCGGCATTGGTGCTAATGGAAAAGTCAGGAAATGTTCGATATTTATTTTTTTGTTTAGACTAATTGCCTGATGTCGCCCAAATACATCTCGTTCCATTTTCAATAATATTTTTTTGTTTTTGTCTTTGATCATTAGAACTTTAGTCATGCATTGAGAAGCAAAATTGCAGATTTTGTTTCGTTTTATGGGTTTCTCGAATCTTTCGAGAGATGAAGAGCATTCCATGATAAAATTAAATTTTTGTTGATATCATGCTGTCTTTACGTTAGGCAGGAAATCAGAAATTTCTTTAGATGCAGCTTTACTCGTCGAAATGTTGAACAAAATGTCTTTGTCAATAGTATTACCAAATAGATTCATTGTATTTTTATTGCTTCAATGATACTGTTCAGATTTTGTTGGTCTTTCTTAATTTTACTTTTTTACAATGAGTGCGAAGTATCATCATTTTTCGTTAATCCGATATCTTGTTTGATACTTGTTAATATCTTCGTCATGCTGTGACTGAGCGCCCGTCTTTGACGTGCAGATATTTAGTCTGCGGTAAGATTATTAGTCAATTGATTGCTAGCATCAGCATTGATGATCTGCTCTAGCGCCAAGTCAACCGGTGATCGAGAAAAGTTTGCTGTAGTTCGTTTGATTCCAAAGGCGCCTCGACGAAATTCAGCTACCAAAGGTGAATTTTCAGTATACAAATTGATTAAATTGCTCAAATATAATAAGGACCATCTGGCTGGTTGGGCTGGTTTAACGCAAAAAATAAATCAGACATGTTGAAAGTTGAGTCCATGTTTAAGTTACTGGTGCGGATACTTCTGGAAAACCGATGGTATAAATTAATTCATTCATAGTACTGATAGTGGAATTGCGCAGTTTTTCCGTTTTCTCCCATCAAAGTCTGTTTGCAGAATTCTTTATATCCGTTCAAAATACGACTCAATAAATCTGGTAACTCGATTCTTTCGTTGACGTCATACGCAGCCTGATTTGATGCATTCTATATTTGGGTTTGAGGCAATTGATCCATAGTTGTGGATAAATACTGTTCAAAATGTAATATTTGCAATGCAGCAGCGGTAAGCGCTTGCAACGATTGAAATGCTTGTTCTCTAAAAAACTGTTCACAGAGCCACCGGCTAATACGTCTGCTTGCACCAGTATTTCCACTAATCCACTACAGTGAATATATTTTTGACATTTTTCAGCGATTTCTTTAGCCATGTTTAATGTTTCATTGACTATGGCATAAGACGTCGGAGAAGAATTTATTGGAGGCAAATACTCAATATTTTGCATTTCACTGCGAGCAGATAACATTATGCAGTTATAACCCAACCACATAGGAACAGAACTTATTCTTGATAATGACATCCCGTATTAAATCCTTATCTGTTGCAATTTCTTTAGCACCTTCGCATAAGTTCATTGTATTAAAAAACGAATCTACAGTAATCAGCTGCATACTCGTCGTTGGTTTAGAATAATATGGTAGAATTTCTCGTGATATTTCATTGAAACGTCTTCTCTTACGAGTACGTCCTTCTCCATTTTCGTTGTCATTAACTTGAAGCGCTGATGACGTTGTAGCTTCAACATCATCAAAATTATCAGCTTCATCACTAGGGAATTGATAAATAATTCCAACTGTCATGCATAGTGTCCTTTCCAGAAGTGATGTCAACGAAGCGGTCGAAATTGATGCAGTGATACCTTTTGGTATAACTTTATTATCTTGGACCGACGTATAAGTCATTTCGGATTCCACTTCTTCCGACAAATTATATCCAATCGTATGGCCATACCTATTGAGTATCGTGATTACTTGCCGAGAGTTGGTTAACGACTTTACTGCCAATCCAAGGGTTAAACTTTTCGCTGACTTACATGCACCCCTAGTGACATCATAAATAATATCACTGCAGATTGACGTTATTTTAACCTTCAGTTTGTCCGAATTGTCATCAGCAACATTAGGGCCTTGAATAAGATTTCGCATAAAATCAATTAATAGGTCAGGAATGTCACATTCTCCTCGAATGATGTCATCAGCAGTTACGTTGCCAGGAAGTGGATGAGCCTCTATATTTTTAATGCAGCTCCTCAAATAATATGCAACATCTTATAATCATTTTTACTCCAAAAGTTTCAAGTTGTTTGCCATTACAAAAAAATTTCAATGTCTGTTTTGTAAACAATTTTTTTGTTACGTATTCCAGTTGACGCCTCAATCGTAATACGGTCACCAAATCTATATAATAATTTTTTTTGCAAGGTTTCAGTTCGGTAATCTTGTATATCATCGAAATCAATTTCGTGTTTTCCGAATTCTAACAAAAAAGGTTGGTATCTCAACATTAATTGAGCCAAGTACATAACCTTGTTGTTTTTATTATTTCAGTTGTAATGAAATTTGATATTAATTCAAAGGCCAAATTATGTAATTGCCTATATTTACTGTAGCTGGAATCGGTAGATTCTTCGGTGAATCGCTTCTCTTTTGACTGATACGCTGCGTAACAAGGCTGATGGTATGCAACAGTTTGATGGTGAAGTTTGTTCAGAATCACCGAATCACCAAAATTTTCGGCCATATTTTTTATCTGCAGTGGTACTTTGTCACTCTGCGGGAAAATGAGATTAAGCAGCTTCTTTCCACATCTATTTTGGTTATGGTCCCAAAAAAGACAAATGTTTTTGCTTGATGTCGATGCTGTTGACGTTGACTGCTCCTAAAAGAATTAAAATCATTTTTAAAGTAAAAACTGACGAAAAAAAAAATAATGGAGATTAAAAACTTAATTGATAGAGATTTTTATATCATTTGTTTAAAAAAGCTTGAAAAAAACACTAAAATATTTTATTACCTTGTCAAAATCCGCAAAAGTTTGAGACACGTCATCAACAGTACTCTTTTCATCCTCAGTAACTGTAGTACAGAAATCGACACTAGAACTCAAACGTTGTGAGTCTTCATCAGTAGTAGATGCGTTGGCATGCTCCTGAAAAGCCAATTTTCACGATTAAAAGAAAATGTTTGATGTATACATTTTATAAATTTTTTTATTTAAATAGTTGAATGAAAATATCCTCATTAATGATGTGAAAAAAAAGAAGAAATCAGATCATTTTCTTGTTTATTTTATCAACAACAACATAAACATAAACATAGCGTCACGCCTTTTATCAACAACAATTTTTTAATAAATTAACAAAAGTTTATGTGTGTCGAAAATTAACAAAATCATAGGTGAATTTTACTAACAATTATTTCATCATGAAAAAAATAATGATGTATAAGCTAAGATAGTTTTGAAGATTCAATTATTATGTACTTACTGTATTCTCAGCACAAAAATGATTAAATTCGTCATTATATTTTGTATGCAAAACAAGTCACTGTTTTGTAACAGGCAACCCTATACTACCGTGTTTGTAATAAAATAATCTTTGTTTTAAATTAAATTTTACTCATTAACCAGACCAGTGCAAGTTACTAGCATCGACTTACCTGTTTATACCTGGCAACCCAAAAGTTGTGACGGGGAAAAAATAGGCAACCTTACGTTTGTATATTCCATAGGCTTGAAACTTTCGATTGGTATAGAATTTGACTATTAACCAAACCGGAGAAATATTTAAAAAACAAAATTTTTTTAATTTTTAATTAATCATATTCTGGACT
Source organism: Vesta saturnalis (assembly GCA_036346205.1). Taxonomy (NCBI): domain Eukaryota; kingdom Metazoa; phylum Arthropoda; class Insecta; order Coleoptera; family Lampyridae; genus Vesta; species Vesta saturnalis. The sequence continues at coordinate 573,113 of JARFJB010000502.1, read as the reverse complement.
GAAACTGGTCAGGCAACCCATTTGCAATATATTTATTGACATATTTAATTTGAAATAAAATACTTTTCATCCATTAACCAGCTCGGTGAATGTCGTTTTATATCGGGATCCTATACTAATAGATCAAAAAAAAACTAACTTTTATAAAAACTAAACAGATTTAGACATTCTTAAGCAAAAATAAACAAGGTAACGACGAAAACAAACAGTAATACAGCAAAAATATGGCAAATGTGGATATTCTATAGACCACAAACGAGTAGTAACTCTTATAATCTAAACAGATTGAAACATTTTATGGAAAAATAAACAAAGTAGGTAATCACGAAAATAAACAGTAATACGGCAAAAATATTTGTACATTATGTATTCATTTTTTTGGCATTATGGTCTTCAAAAAAACATTGAACACAATAGCATTTACTACAAGCAGAACATTGCCATTTGGAACGCGACGCTTTATTTAGCGCAACTTTTCGCCCGTCTTTTTCTTTGAGACTTCGGTAGCACACAACACAACGCAAACGCGAGTTGATTTCCACTAACACATGTTCATCACTTTGTCCATTGTTTCCTTCTTCCAAAGTTTGGCTTAGGTTAGTCTCCACGAGTTCTAGCAGAGATAAAGAGAGTTGTTCTCGGAAATCTCTGACTGAGATTCTATTCTAAGTAGCCTCCTTGTAAACTATGTGAGCGTTTACTACGGCAGAACCTAATAAAAACTCCATGGCTAATTTTCTGTACCATTTTGTACTTCTTCGTAAACAATGCGAATAAGCCTTGACCTGATTGGAGATATCAATGAAACATTTTTCATTATTATAATCAAGGATAGCTTCAGGTTTTTCAATTTCATCACCTCTTTTCTGTGTTTTTTTTTCTGTGCATCCGTGTGAACAGTACTCAACATAAGGACGTCGTTTTTGTTGTGCCATTTTAATACTACAACCAAATGAGTTTTTTTTTGCCTACAATTTGTAGCCAAAGAAGCACTTGTGTAGAAATTCCATTAGGTGTATCACTACATTTTCGAATGCCCGTCCTCCTTACACGCAGTCGTTACCACAATATATTTTCAAATTATAAGTATATCCACCTTCATAACACAACTTATATACTTTTATGTCGAATATGTTTTTTTTTATATGTTGTTTGAAACGGAGGAGTCCACGGAATGGGACCGTCGGCTCATCTATACACAACTTTGAACCAGGTCTGAAAATATTTTGGAATCTTCCTAGTTATTTGGTTACCAATAGATTCAGTTTTCAGTGTCTGTCACTGTCAAGCGAAGGATCTTCATTATCGCTGAAGTACACCATAGCCAAGAGCAGTTCGAATCTGTTTTAGAAATCCCATTGGAATACAACGGACTCTTTCTCAAATATGATCGCAGTGATGGCTGTCTTACCAAACCCATCCACAGAAGAACACCAAAAAATTTTTCGATTTCTAAATTATTAGTAGGAATCCATTTACTAACACGGGATTTTGGTTTATTTGGTTTAGACAACCGCTGTTCGGCGTAGCGATTAGTTTCCACTACAATATGGGTCACTATTTCATCGGTGAAGTATAATTTGAAAATACCAATTGTGGTTTTATTATATAAATCTTCATATATTTGAGCGTCAATACCAAATGTTCTGAACCACAAAAGTAAACTGTTTTAGTGAAGTACCGTCGACTGAACGCCAATTCAATTGGGAAATGTCAATATTATTATTTTGGTCTTTGATCTCTTCGTCTTCACTAGCAACACTCTCCTCGGTATATTGAGGAATAACATCTTCTGTTACCTGATCTATATCCCCATCCACTTGATTATTAAGTGCTCTACTCGTTGAAGCGCCATCATTTTGAATATGCAATTTTTTCCCTGAACAATCAACTCTCAAACGTTTTTTCTTTAGTTGAGCAAAATTACTTGTAGAACTACTACCACTGCTGTCTAACTCACTTCCACATGGGGAATACGCATCAGATAAGTATACATTCCCAAATAGCTCACTACTAGCACTGTATTCATCCGATAATATTTCATTCCACAATTGTGCAAGTCTTTTTTGATCCGCTTTGTATTCCGACATCACTAAATTTGATGTTCACGAGTTTACAAATAGTAATTTGGACAACCGTACGTACAATACAAACAAGGCTCTAGTAATGAATAAAAACGTAACACGACTCTAAGCAGGAAGAGACTACAAGCGTGTCTTGAATTCCAAAAAACACGACACGATTTGCACGCGTCCCGACTGGTCAGCGGGCCGCGCGAGGTATAAGGAGTACCTCAAAAAGAAAATAGAAAAAAGGAGAAATAATAGGCTTTGGGGAAAAAGTCAAGTGATTATATTAAACTGAAACTAAAAACAAGCGAATTTGACAATAATAACGGTTTGGCCCAGTGGATCGGATTTTTAGATTCTACAGTGGCGCTTAACGTGTTAATGAATAAATACATACGAGATTATTCTGTACTCCAACCAATACTATAATAGTGGATTTAGTAATTTAGGGTAAATTCGGGAGAGTTGCCGCTGTTGAAAAGGCGACGCACAACTTATAAAATCTTACTCCAGCGGAAAAGGAAAAAGCCACGTGTTTCATTCCCTCCTCAAAGGAGAGTGCGACAATAATGGATTCCCATTAAGTATGTATCCATGGTGGAATTAAGGATAGGCGCGGTCAGGACAGGATCGAAAGGAACGGAGTTAGGGTTCTGAGGGGAAAGATACTACCCCATCAATTGCCTAATTAGCCCCACATGAGGTGCGTATACTCAGTGTCCATGCCGGTATATGTGTATGAGGAAAACCCCCTAAAAACTCTTGCATGGTGTTACGGTCAAGACACTCACTAGAAGATCAGCTCGTAATGGTAATGTGCATGTTACGGACATAGCTCTGTGGTATGAGCGTGGTTTTTACTCATCAATCCAAAAACGGGCACTCGATTAAACTCAACAAAGTCAAAATCGGGAAAAATATGTCACTAAAGCGCCACCTGTTAAATACATTTATAGCGAGAAAAACGTCATGAACTAGATCTTAAAATAATGATCTAACAGAAAACCATAATGTTCACTTGAAGAGAAAACACTGATCTTTACCTGAAATTCTACTTCAAATAAAAAGCTCACTCAAGTAAAATTTTAAGCTTATTTTACAGTCCGCAAAAATTGCGAAAATTGGTAGCCAAAATTTATTATACACGTACGGTATAAACTTCCACGCAAAATTACTTGCTCCATTAACAAAAAGAAAGGATAACTGGCCAACACGGTCATTCAATGTTCAAGTTAAAATGAATATTCTTCACAACAAGAATAAATAGAGCGCAATCTAAATTTAAAAGTTACTATAATTTAATTATAATGTCTGAACGATAATGGCTTTAATTTCGGTAACTTCAAAATTTCTGGAAATAAACTTAACAAGCCTTCAATTTGGTGAAGGTAAATAATGCCCAAAAATTACACTACAAATATCTATATTATGATTAAAAGAACAGCATAATAAAGTATACAAAGGGCAAATACAATATAATGAAACATTACCCAGGCCGCGGGGCGTAAACAAAAGTAGTTCGTCAAAAACAAAAACCTAACATCTAAAAAATTAAAACTTCGTTACATATTCTACAGTGCTCGCGAATGTCACGGAGAAGTAATATCAATTACTTCTTCCTGCGTAAGCTACACCAATACATATATACAAATAACAATATTAAAAAAATGTATTGCATGTACGAAATTCCGATTATGAAAACCCAACAACTGACTATTACTACAAGAAAAGCTGTCTGAAAATCAAAACAAAACTACACTAACAGCGGAGTTTCTACAGCAATATTGATTAAAACTTTTAAATTACTCCCAACATTATTATGAACAAGCATATTAATATACAAAGCATACCCAGTGTCCTTTTGCCACTTGCGAAATTTCCACTGTTTTGGTCCAAATTCCATTCCTATCAGCTGAATTATAAAAATCGCGCGCAAACACACACACACACACACACACACATACACACACACACGCACACACACACACACACACACACACACACACACACACACACACACACACACACACACACACACAAGCACGCAACACCAGCACAACGCACGCACGCACGCACGCACGCACGACGCACGCACGCAAACGCACGCAAAAAAAACGCACGCACGCACGCACGCACGCACGCAAAACGCACGCACGCACGCACGCACGCACGCACGCACGCACGCACGCACGCACACACGCACTCACGCACGCACGCACGCACGCACGCACGCACGCACCGACGCACGCACGCACGCACGCACGCACGCACGCACGCACCGGCACACGCACGCACGCACGCACGCACGCACGCACGACGCACGCACGCACGCACGCACGCACGCACGCACGCACGCACGCACGCACGCACGCACGCAAACGCACGCACGCACGCACGCACGCACGCACGCACGCACGCACGCACGCACGCACACGCACGCACGCAGCACGCACGCACGCACGCACGCACGCACGCACGCACGAGCACGCACGCACGCAGCACGCACGCACGCCGCACGCACGCACGCACGCACGCACGCCGCACGCACGCACGCACGCACGCAAACGCACGCACGCACGCACGCAGCAACGCACGCAGCACGCACGCACGCACGCACGCACGCACACGCACGCACGCACAACGCACGCACGCACGCACGCACGCACGCACGCACGCACGCACGCACGCAAACGCACGCACGCACGCACGCACGCACGCACGCAACGCACGCACGCACGCACGCACGCACGCACGCCGCACGCACGCACGCACGCACGCACGCACGCACGCACACGCACGCACGCACGCACGCACGCACGCACGCACGCACGCACGCAGCACGCACGCACGCACGCACGCACGCACGCACGCACGCACGCACGCACGCACGCACGCACGCACGCACGCACGCACGCACGCAACGCACGCACGCACGCACGCACGCACGCACGCACGCAAACGCAGCACGCACGCACGCACGCACGCACGCAACCACGCACGCACGCACCACAAACACACACAACACACACACACACACACACACACACACACACACACACACACACACACACACACACACACACACACACACACACACACACACACACACACACACACACACACACACACACACACACACACACACACACACACACACACACACACACACACACACACACACACACACACACACACACACACACACACACACACACACACACACACACACACACACACACACACACACACACACACACACACACACACACACACACACACACACACACACACACACACACAAATTTAGTAAAATATAAAATTCAACTTGTGAATATTCATAATAATCTAGACTTTTTCTACCAAATATTAGTACGTGATACTGTTCTATTATTCTTAAAATCAAGGTAATAATGTCTATAATCTCGATAAATCCACATACGTGACAACAATATAGATTCTGTGGATCTGTAAATTTACATAAATTCTAACACAAATTCATTAAACACGCGGCACCGACGTCGGTTAGATATAGATTAAGACGTTT
>JARFJB010000502.1:475000-562500 GCA_036346205.1 Vesta saturnalis | reverse complement strand
CACGCACGCACGCACGCACACACACACACACACACACACACACACACACACACACACACACACACACACACACACACACACACACACACACACACACACACACACACACACACACACACACACACACACACACACACACACACACACACACACACACACACACACACACACACACACACACACACACACACACACACACACACACACACACACACACACACACACACACACACACACACACACACACTCACACACACACACACACACACACACACACACACACACACACACACACACACACACACAAATTTAGCAAAATACTAGGTGCGAAAATTCAACCTCATGTGAATATTCATAATAATCTAGTACTTTAACTTCTACCAAATATTAGTACGTGATACTGTTCTATTATTCTTAAAAATCAAGGTAATAATGTCTATAATCTCGATAAATCCACATACGTGACAACAATATAGATTCTGTGGATCTGTAAATTTACATAAATTCTAACACAAATTCATTAAACACGCGGCACCGACGTCGGTTAGATATAGATTAAGACGCTCTTTTTTTCTGATCAGCACAAGGTTAAATAGGAAATGTTCGACTTCATTTATTGAACTCAGAGTTTCTCGATAAAACGGTAAACGATAAACAAATTTGCTGGAGGTGTAACTGTAATCCGCAACCGAATAAAAGCGAACTGTTAGCATAGCACCGATACTGTACAATCCTAACAAAATTGACGGAGCGCGCCTTCATTTAGCATGACGACGAGACGCCGAATACCTCACAATAAAATAATTCGTCACTACATCTTAATTGTTCTATACTTCAACTTTCACGATCTGTACTTCAACTGAACTAAAAGGGAAGCAGTCATCTTGTCCCCTTTTCCAAAAGTACTTAGATTCGGTAGACAACTCATCATTTCACGTGGAAACTCAACGATAAAAAAACAAGAGACTTCCAATTCACAAAATGCATGAAACATGGTAACACTACCAATGACTGTAAATTGAGTAAAATTAGTTCTATACTATAACTATGTTTACAAAAGCTACACAAGCCAGGCTAAGTCACTATTCCATATGATCGATTTAATGCAAAACAATGCAAACAATTCAATTGATATAAACTAAGAATTCAATGCGACAATTATGATACACCTTATTCGACGTAAAGGGCACGAAAGGAAGGTCCTGTCAAAATTTGAAGTAGATCCATAGAGCCGTTTCGGCTGTGCGATGATTATCAGTGAGTGAGAGATTTTCACTTTATATATATATATATATATATATATATATATATATATATATATATATATACAGATTTCTCTCACGATTTTCACATAATGTAACGAAGGTAGACAGTAACGGAATCGAACTCATTACCTGAATGCTAAGCAGATCGTGTTAACATTCTCAAGCATTACTCAAGCAAAAGAGGACATTGTCCTGAGCTAAGTCATACAGACGTCTTTTCTGCGACAATTTAGCGACCGCAACTCAACTCACACGGACGTCAATTTGTTGTGGAAACCGAAGACAGTCAGTCACGTTTTTGCACAACAATCCATTTCACACATTTCACATTATTTCATTTACGCTATGGATAGGAGAGCGACTCATTGGGTTCCCCAATTATGGAAATTAGAAAAACTGGACAATTTCATGTGTTATATAAACAACTAAGAGCTCTCAATCACAAATTATTTAACTATTTTCGGATATCCAAGGAGAACTTCGATTTTTTGTTGGGTACTCTAAAATATTCTATACAAGGAGTGACACAAACATAAGAAAAAAATATAACACCTGTATAGCGCCTAGGATTGACACTGACATGGTAACATTAAAGTGACAAATATTAATAAGCTTACTAGAGAATTAAAATTAACTCACTGTATGTAGATTGTATAACTTTCAGTTCTTTAGACTAGGTACTCAAGTATCGGAAAGTTCATATCCATTATCCTTCTTGTAGTTGTTAGGCTCTTTCAGAATTTCAATAGCTTCTCGAATCTTCGTTGTATACCAATTTTTATTGTTAGCCAGAATTTTAAATTGTGCTGTCTTTGGCTGCCTCTGTGCGGCGACGACCGGTTGTGCGTTGCTGCTCGGTCGGTCACGCGATAGGTTTAACAGCGCCGGCATCTCGTACTGCGGTATCGGCGAGGGCGGTGGACTGAAGGTTCTGCCATTCACTTATGGTAGTTGCGTAACCACGCCCGTAAGGACGATGTCGACTGTCAGTGCTCTTTTTGAAAATGACAAACTGTCAATATCTGGTGAAACTAACCTCGATTGATTCACCGCCTTCACGTTTTCGAGCTTATATGTACTTTCAAGAAAAGTCACGTATCTTGTTTATATTCACTGCAGTTGGACGAGCAATGATGTTCGAACTAAAAGGGTACAAAACTGAAGTATAGGTTCGAAAACTGTCGTTCTTGCTCGATAACCAAACCGATAAAAATAATCAAGCTGCACCGGATTTTGTCTGTCGATTTTCTTCGTCGACCGTGTCTATTCCTGCAGTCGGAAGTCTGTGGCGGAAACCGTTTTAAAAACAGTCGTTTTTCTGAGTGGTGGGCGGCTGGGTGTACTCTGGGGTGATACAACAGTTCCTCAGATTAACAGAAAGTTTTTATTAGAATTTATTGAAATCTATCGCCATCTTCCGACGTTATGGAAAATAAAATCTCGCGAAAACAGTGACCATGTGAAGAAGGGCAAAGCTATTGGTAAAATTAAAAGAGGTCGATGCTGAAATGAAGAAATTGTGAAGAAAAGATTGACGTTGCGCTCGTGCTACCGGAGGAAATTTGAACAAATAAATGAGTCAAAAAGAAGTGGCCATGGAAGTGAAGACCTTTATGTACCTAACTTATGGTATTATAAGATAAAGGTACAGAGTGTTTCACCATACAGTGTACATAAAGTAACCGTATCGTAGAATGGGATTATATTGAACATTTAAAACCTATTTTGGCTCGAACAACTCATACTTTTTATTGAAAAATCTGAAAAAATTCCCTTAAATGGTCTTGAGGTAGTAAAATAAAATAGCCGAATTTAATAAAACAAAGTGTCATCTATGACTCCACCATCTGATATGCGGCCATTTGTTCCGAAGTCACTTAATATAAATTCATAATTGGCGTTGCAAATCGCTAACAAAACAAGGCTATGTTGCCCCTTATCTTATGATAATACAAACCACTATGTGTTGGTGGAATAATTTGTATGTGCTTTCCATCTACCGCACCCTCGCAGTTCGGAAAATTCCATTTTATTTCAAAATCTTGGGATCGAAGTACTTCACAAAGTTATTGCAGACCGCAATCAAAAGCGTCAACATCACACCCAACAAGTGCCCCTAAGTCAAGAGCAAAACAATCAAAAGTTTCCCCCTATGATGTTTTACTCAACATAAACTGAAAATTATTGGAAAATGAAAAAGTCGGTAAAAATGTAGCCTATAAATTAAGATGCTTTTCTAAAGAAACAGCCATGGTTACAGAAAAATTGATTATGGATGTAATTTTTGAGGTACAATAAGGAAACATTGACTGAAATTCAAAGGTCAACATTTTTCAAACAACGCAATAACATCCATCTACTGCAGTACAACCACACCCCTCTACTTACACAACATTGAAGCCATTTCAAAACAAACAGTGTTGAGACAAGTTTAAATTTGAGATCTTATTTTGCCAAATGTAACGCTACTGATAATATTATAAATTAATTACAACAATGTACATAATAAGAAAATACATCTCTAGAAGACATTTACGTAGAGGTTAATTTGTGTTGTCAGCTTTAAATATTCCCTCTTCTTCAAAAGAGCAAATTGCACTACAGGTTTGCGGGATGATCCGTCCAAAGGCTTGAGGTGAGATGATAACCGAGAAGTTTAAGTCTTCGTAACTTCTGGCTCTAGCAAGAAATCTCAACGTCGCTGTCAATCGTTCATAAGGCGTAATAGCTTCTCTTAAATGTATATTTTGTTTGATGATAGGTGGTGTCACTATATTTAAAAGCATACAAAATATTTCGTGGTCCATTCTCAAATAATTGAACCAGTCTCCAGGTTCAAGCATAAGTTCCTTTAGTAGGTTTACGTGATAAAGCTGACTTTTTTTCAAAAGCCATTCCTTTGCCCACTTTCTTCGTTTCTTGTTATTATTTTTAGATTTTGTGACTCGTGCCGCCGCTACTGATATGTTGTCTTCTTGTCACTATGTTTCATTAACGACTGTTAACAAAACTGTTTGTGTATGTGTGTAAAGAAAGTTTTACGTTTTTGTTCGAAGATTATTGTTCGTCGAACAAAACCGCTTAAAAAACGCAGTCTGTGGGCCCCTTAATTGCAAGAACTCATCGTAGTATTGCGATCATTTATCGGTGCATGTTGTACACCCGACGTCAATGAAGAAGCCTACCCCCCGAGGTGATCGAACGTAGCAATTTTGGATACTCTTTAAATAACAACATATCGTAGATATTCTCTTAAACAACCAGTCTGAATTCTTATGAAGATACGGAATGCCTGGTTCGAAACTGACTCGAAAATCTGTTACATAAAAAGAAGAATTATATTTTTTTATGTTCTTAATGAATTTGAATATATGTGTATTAATAAAACCAAACAAATGATCTTATTTTTATTGTATTAAATGGCATTAGAATGTAAATTTAAATGTCATTATGGTTTACTTTAAGGAATTTAAAACAGCTCCAAGTGAGTTGTTTTTCTTCACATACAGGAATTGATAATAGGAGTATATTTTTAATATGAATTAACTTCAATGAAATTGTTACAAAATATATAGCTGTCCGGTAGACTGAACGGGTATCGGATTACAAGAGATTGTCAATATATGCTATTATGTGATGTAAATTAATGTCTATTTGCTAACGTTGCAATCAAATGACAAGGCATAGAATAATGCCTCAATATTTCTGCCGAACAAAAGCAGTTTTCAACACTCTTTACACATTATATAATTTGTGCAATAAGAATGCAGATTGTAAATAGAAATAATAGGTTATAATGCCAGTGGTTCTCATACACTGCTTTAACACTTATACTTATGAACAAAATAACAAAACATTTTGTATAATAAAAATTAATAATATTTATTACCTATAAGACATTTAATTGACACCTTTCACTTATAAATGTAAACAAATACTATACAATGACATTTTTATTATAGTTGTTATAATTTAATTAAATTACAATTATTATAACTTTTATAATTAAATGTAACCATACTTGACTACATGAACTTTCTAAATGTAAATTTGAAATACCTATTTTAAGCGAATAGTCATTATTATATATGTTTTATAAATGTTTATTAGTAGAAACTGCAATTAAGGCTTATCAAATTTTAAATGTAATGTTAAACAGTCTTGTAGCAACCACCGGCATTTACGTTATACCGTAATTGCTTCTTTTAATTCATACGCTTTTGTTGGCAAGAATAGAGGCATTATTCATAATATATTCATCTTTACTTTGTCAACGTACAAAACATGTACCGAGACCAGCAAAGCATTAAGGCCGTTTCAAGCACAATAGAACCATATATTGACAATACCTCCTTGTTAATCCAGATACCCGTTCAGTTCTACCGGACTAGGCCTATAGGTAAATGCTAGTGCAATTACAGTGACTTTAGCTTGCAAGAGGACTGTAATCATATAAAGATATTGGTGCTTAATAATATATATCTTTGAAGATATTGGTGTTTTATAATGTTTAATACCGAATAGTCTTTCAAAACCGACACTAATAATTTCATCTCCGAGACATCCAGACGTCACGGCCGATCTTGACGAAACTTGGCCAAAAGTTGTAAAATGAGCTAATACGTCAATTTAGCGATAATGAAAAAAAAGTCGATTGCATAACAGTCTATACCCACATATGTATATGTAGGTTGAAAGTTAAAAATAGATATCTCGTTTATCTTTCAAGATAACTATGGACTGTTTCATATCATTTTAAAGCAAATTTCGCTCCCTTTCGAATAAAGTAAGAATATATGTATGTTATGCCAGCAATACGAGGAATGTTTTCAATTTCCGGAAAAACCGGAAGTAGTGTTTTCATCAGGATAATATCATTTCATTAGCACAAATGAACAAGGTTTATTTCCAAAATCCCAAGTTTATAAACAAAAAGTTACAACAATATCAATATTAAATATTAGAAAATTCATATCTCCTATACTAGTAGCTTTAGAAGAAGCAGGTTAGTTGCTTCATAAGAGTGGCTGGTTGCTTATAAAATGTACAAAAAAAATGCTTGAGAGAATTTTGAATAAATTAATTTCGAATAATTGCTTAAGTTTGACCCCTTAAATGTAGGCAAATTTATACCATAATTTATTACGTGAAGATATTTCTTTAAAGAACCTTTATTTAACTACGCATATCAATTTCTAATTCTTTTATATCTTGAACGGTATCGGAAAGATATATTTCTCCAAAAATATGTGACTAACTGCGGCCACATTCAATTTTAAAAGTTAAAAAATGCAAAAATTTGCATTTTATGCGAGTTATTGATGACTTGAATTTCAATCTTCTATGTTAAAATTTGATAGTTTGTCACAAAATAACACTCTTATTTTCACTATTGCATTTAAAAGCTCGTTTTGTCGACATAACTGTCTCGTAGACCTTCATTCCAATTTTCATCAAAATCGTCCGTATAGTTTTGGTTGGCGAGTGACTACAGATACACACAAACACACACACACGCACGCAGGTACGCACGCACCTACGCACGCACGCACGCGCGCGCATGCACGCACGCACACACCCACACACACATTTTGAAAAATTTTCTAAAATTTTTTTTCGGGTTTAGGGAGTTGTAAAACATCAAAATAACGTAACTTATTTTTATCGATTTTGCAATACTTTCTTGTTCAACAAGAAAGTAAAAATCAATTAATCTACGATATAATTAAACTGATTAAAAGAAATACAAGTAACAATGAAATTCTAAATTGTTTTGATTTCACTATTTCCCTAACACCGTGCTTGTTTTTTTTTCCGTTTTAATTCAAAACACTACTAGCAAAAGAGGAATGTTTATGAAATCGTATTATCAAGAATGTAATTGAAATTAAAAAGCGTCCTAATTGATAAAATAAAACACGTTATTTGGCATACAATTTCCCATTAATTGTGATTTAAATATAAAAAATCATTTAACTCTATACGTCATTGATAGGCACAAATAGCGCTAAAAGTCGAATTAATATAAAGTAGTTATCTAATAGTAAACATGAAAGACATAAAAAACATGATACTATCTAATTATAGTTTAATAATTAATATAAATACTTTGTATTAATTACCTATAATTACATGTATGGTATTGCAAATTAATTGATTTCCGGCTTAACCTTTGTGCAATAATCGTAATTATTCTAAAAATAAAATATGCCCAATATACCAGAATAATAGGAAAACACGTTTTTATACTTTCTACATTGATTGATTTCGATTACATCCTAGATAATTTGATAAGATTAATATCTGAATTGAATTGAAAAACGTTATATTGCTAAAATAAATACTGGTTATTTGGCATAAAGTTTCCCATAGGTAGGGTGGCATTATTTAATTTGCTTAAAATGCTTTTCTAAGAAACCGGAAGCAATAAAAATGTCAATTTAGGTTTTTTTAGGTAATCTCAAAATGAAATATAATGCCCACTTATGGGAAATTGACTCCTAAAACTTTTATAAAAAAACTAACTTTTTTGTATTGTAATTTAACAAATCCTTTTATTGGCTCTATATCGCGCCCTGTGGGGGTTTGGACCTGCTTTGTGCAACAAAACGATAGAAAATCTACCTGCCCAGTTTTGCATTTAAAGGGATGTACAAAATTTATGTGCATTTGTAAAACTACTTCGAGGATGGGCTTTTTTATTAACACCGGGTGTACAAAATTGACCTGTCGTAAAATAACGGGTATAGTCAGCAACTTTCTTGTTACGTGGATAAATTGTAAATAAACCACTTTTATCATATTAATGTAAATTATGTGGAATTTCCAAACGGTATTCTATCAGAATGTTACGTAATTAGACCATAATGAGTATTAATCACTACTATAATACCGTACATTCAAATAACACGAAAATATTTAATATTATTTTTCGTCCGTTTCAAACTACAGTTTAAAGTTATTATTTTAATGATATTGAGAAAAGAATCACTTAGTAAAATTGTTGACCACCTTTAAAAATTATAGTGGACCCAGAGTAGAACCCTAAGAGATCGACCCTACGTTAATAAATTAATAAACAAAAGAATAGAGTTTCCGCTTAAATTAGTAAGATTAAAACTTGCGTTAATTGCAAAATTATCATCTAAGCTGTCAAACACTTTAGATTTTTTACGCCTCACTTTTAAAATCTTTCACACGGCCGTCAAAGGATAAATTATAATAAGCATATATTCATGTTAACTCTTTCTGTTGCTGATACAAACACCATCTTCTACTTTGTTTACCTTAATTATTTGTGTTAGAGTTAATTTAACGTTTTGCTTTGTCACTCTAATTGATAAGATATATTTAAATATAAATTGAATGCATTACCCAACATTAAATGAATTGAAAAATCATTATGTGATGTGTATGAACAGAAAAAGGAAAAGATATTGATAATCTAGTGCAATTTAATTTCTTAAGAGTCATCTAACAATAATGACAAGTAATTCAAATAATTAATGTGCAACAAGTTAGCATTGTTATCGCACAAAAAAATGACCACTGAAAAAATTACATATACAATACTTCAAAATAATTATATGGTTATAAAATCGCCAGAAGGCATACATTGCTATAGCTAATACTATCAAGTGCTTTATTTAAAGTTTTGTTACATGCTTTACGAAGAAGTAGATACACCTAATAACTCTATTACTTGAGGGAATTACATGCTTACGTACCACTGCTCTATTGAACTAATGTTCTCAATTTTTATAATGCTCTTAGTTATTATTAAGATAATGAAGCTTACAAGATCTGACAACTAAAAATTGCTTAAACCGATTATAAATTACTTATAGCCTTAATGACTTTTGAATTGATAGAATAATCGCGATGTTGTGTATACATACACTTGCACTTTTTCTTAAAAACCTATTTAGTGTATAATTTACTTTTGTTTAAAAGAAACTGTTAAATTATGTTTGTAGAACATCAAGCTCAGACCTCCTAGTGAGTATCTGGTTTTTTCAAGCTTAACATGTTAATCTACTGTCACTTTCAAAGGATGTAGCTATAAATGGTAATCATCTACATTTTTTTAATAATAATCGGTAAATTTTTTATAGTAAAACGTTTATTAGATAATGAAAAATGAAATGAAATATTTAATTTTTTTTATGTATTTAAAATTTGCTATGTATACGTACTATAAACTATTATTCCATTAATAAGGTATTTTTTTAGAATTTTTTTTTTTAATTATTTAATTAGACTCAAATTTCTGTTTCATTTTATTGCGTTATATAAAAATCTTTTTTTTAATTTTACTATTATTTTTTACTATTATTGTTACAGTGTTAGCATTAACAATCAATACTACTAAAATTTCACCAAAAAATGATATAACAAATTGCACTAATGTTTTAAATACAGGGTGATCTAGATCTAGCGTTAAAAATTTTTTTGAGTGATAGAAGAACTTACATGTGACTCAAATACACAATTAAAAAAATTCCATTTCATTTGATTTTTTCCAAAAAAAAACTGTACATTTACCCAAAAATTTAGAAATTCTGGTATATTTTGATACATTCCTCGATATTTGTAACACTACTATTGTATTCTACATTAAATTTCAAGTAGGAATGGATAGCTTATGATGAGCCTGAATCTACACAACCACTAATTAAATTGATTAGAACTGTGAAGTTATCATTTTGTTAAAAAAAAAAGAAGAAAGAGCTTATACACACAAAATTCTCCAAAAAATTGCTTGACAGTAGCAAATGTTATACAGGGTTAGGAAAAAGAACCGGAACGCTTAAATATCTACAAAATCGCTAAAGTTACGATTACAAAATTCAGCATTTGGGGGTTTCTGGGTGTGCAGGGTTGGAAAATGACATCGGGACTGTTGCCAGATTTCCTAATTTTGCGCTATACGTAGTCCTTTTGTTTTCTTAAATAGAATGCTTATTTATTTTTATTGCAATCAATTGGCCGTCTCAAACTTATTGAGATCACAAATTTTCAAAATTTTATCTCTACTAGTTGCCGAGATAAGACAAGACCGCGTTTTCAGTAACAAGTACCAAAACGCTTAAATATCTGCAAAACCGCTAAAGCTATGATTACAAAATTCGGCATTTGGGGGTTGCTAGGCTTGCAGAATTGGAAAATGATATCGGCACTCTTGCCAGATTTCCCAGTCTTGCGCTACACATAGTCTTTTGGTTATCTTAAATGGAATGTACCATTTATTTTTATTGAAATAAATTACTTGAGTTATGAAGGTTATTTTTTTATTTGTGGTTGGCCACTTTCCCTTGCCCTTTAACTAATAACAATAATGCTAAGATAAGAAGGAGATTAAAAGCCAATGGACTAAAACAACAATAACTTAATTAATTAATTAACAATGGAATTAAAAATTAATGACACTAACTTTTAATTAAATGCTCAAAGTGGGCTTGGCAGACAGTATCCAAGTCGATCATAAAATTCTCGCAATGTGTTACTCAACATATCGGGTGTTATAAGTATTATTTCGATGCGGATTCTTTCGCAGAGTTCGTTCAAATTTTCTGGACGATTTCTGTATACACGGTTCTTCAAATGACTCCACAAGAAGAAGTCCAGTGGAGTCATATCAGGGGATCGAGGTGGCCATTCTAATGCTCCACGTCTTCCAATCAGCCTTCCTGGGAATTGGTTGTTTAGAAATTGCATGGCGTCTCTTGAATAATGGGGCAGAGCACCATCATGTTGGTACCAGATTTCACCTATATTTCTATTTTGTTGAATGGCAGGAACTATACTTTTTCTAAGGAGCTCCAAATACTTTCGCCCTGTTAATGTACCTTCTATGAAAAAAGGGCCGATAATATTGTTTCCCAATATTCCCACCCAAACGTTAACTTTCCCAGGATATTGGGTACGAAGTTCTTCCATCCAATGGGGGATATCTCTAGACCAAATTCGGCAATTGTGCTTATTAACTTGGCCGTTCAAGCAAAAAGTAGCTTCGTCACTGAATACAATTTTGTGCGCAAAATAAGGATCTTGGTTGATATTTTCCATCATGATTTCGGCGAATTCATTGCGGCGGTCAGGATCATCCTCTAAAAGCTCTTGAGTGTAACGGATCTTGTACGACTTTAATTTATTTTCCTTCAAAATGGTCCTTACAGATTTTTGACAGATTTCGGTATTTATAGCTAACTGGTTGGTGCTTACTTTTGGATTTTCCTCTATTTGTAATAAAACGTTTAATTTATTTTCATCACTTGTAGCAGTTCTTGGGCGTCCGGTTTTAGGTAAACATTTTATGGACCCTGTTTCCTTGTAACGTCGACAAGTTCTGTGTACGGTAGACTTTTTAATGGGTTTATTAGGATAACGATCATTAAACAAGTTGCAGACTTCTTGATATGTCCATGTTTTATTTCCGTATCCACGAGATATTAAAATATCAATACGTTGGGTTTCTGATAGAACAAAAGCTATAATCAAATTATAATTTTGTAATCGCTGCAATATTCAGCGGCTTAACTGACAATGATGTGTTTAATTTGTCATTGTTGTAACATGGCGACGGCTAGAGTGTTGAAAACAATTGAAGCAGTGCTTACTTATTCCTAGGGTATTCATATTTTCGGGCATCTCCGATAAATTTAATGCATGCTCATTCTAAAATAAGTAACTATCCCATAATATTTCTCACTAGTATCTAATAGTATAAACAGAATTTTGAGAATTTGGGATCTTCCATTTAAGATTACAAAAAGACTAAGTACTGAGATCTTAATAAGTTTGAGACGCCCAATTGATTGCAATAAAAATAAATAGAGCATTCTATTTAATAAAACAAAATGACTACATGTAGCGCAAAACTGAGAAATCTGGCAACAGCGCCGATATCATTTTCTAATTCCACATGCCTAGGAACCCCCAAATGCCGTATTTTCTAATCGTAACTTTAGCGGTTTTGCAGATATTCAAGCGTTGCGGTACTTTTTACTGAAAATACGGTGTCCTCATATCTCAGCAACTAGTAGATCTAAAAGTTTGAAAATTTGAGATCTTACTAAGTTTGAGACGCCCAATTGACTGCAATAAAAATAAATAGGGCATTCTATTTAAGATAACAAAACGACTACGTGTATCGCAAAACTGGGAAATCTGGCAACATTGCCGATATCATTTTCCAATTCCGCGCGCCCCGTAACCCCCAAATGCCGTATTTTGTAATCGTAACTTTCATTTCGATTTATGTATGATATTTAAAAGTCGTTCCGAGTACTTTTTCTAACCCCATTGTAATAAAAAATGGCATTCTATTTAAGATAACTAAACGACTACGTGTATCAGAACTGGAACATCTGGCAACATGCCGAATCATTTTCCAATTCGCTACCACCGATTTATGCAGTGTAATGCCAGATTTTGTAGATATATTAAAGCGTTCGGTTTTGTAAAACCTAATAATTCAACTCTATCAAATCTAAGCTAAGACAGGATACAAATTTTATTCGTCACCATTTATCAGTTATCAGTTTGACATAACATTAACGGTTTGAAAATAATAATAACTCTATCAAAAAGACCCACTTTTTATGATGAGATAAGGTATCACACACAGATGTTATAATTTGTTTGGATACAGTTTTCTTAGTGGGTTTGGATCATTTACTCATTGGCATATCAAGATGTTTTCAAATCGGGAATATGCGTAACATCTGTGAACCCTCCATAAGGTGGGATATAAGGAATAACAGTAACCTTATGTTATAGCTATAATAATAAAAAATCTGATGTGTGCAAGACATGACCTCAGAATACAATGTAATTGATGATTTAAACAAGCACAAGTAAAATTGAAAAAATCTGATGGGTTTTATGACTAGTGTACTGTTTTTTTTTTGCTACAAAAAATTTTGTAATTTTTTCATATCATTTTATTAAAAAAATTGTCAGACTTTGACAGAAACAATTAAATATGACTCAAAACCTGTCAAATGACCAAGGGCCAACAAATTTTTTTTGCAAAAATCATCGCAAATGGCCAGAAATCATTCCGTCTACTCATGGATCTAAACCTGGGTACCACATTTCATGACGATCGGATTATCTTTGTGGACGCTATCGCGCTGGGACACATACAGACAGACGTACATTTTGAAACTTTCATGTTTGAACCTATTTTTTCCCAACTTACGGTAGAGCAATTTGTAAGTATGGTAGCTCATTTTAAAGAAAACTTAATCCTCTTTAATAATACTCTGGGATCTACTTTCTATCTATTTTCTATTTTTCGATAATTCAAAAAAACTAAAGTGCCGCACTCGAAATTTCACCGACCGATGACAATACCTTCGAATACTTTCGTATTGTGAGGTAACATGTTCCAGAGTTTTTTAGTTTGATAGAGTTGACTTATTATTTTTCTGAAACCATGTTTTACACTATTCAAACTGTCATTACTGTACTTAAATGGTGACGAATAAAATGTTGTATCCTGTCTTCTGAAAGCTTAGATTTTGAAGCAGTTTTTATAGCATATGCTACTGTCGAGCAATTTTTTTAAAGAAATATGTGTGTATAAGCTTTTTCTTTCTTTTTTAAGAAAATGATAACTTCACAGTTCTAATCAATTTAATTAGTGGTTGTGTAGATTCCGGCTCATCATAAGTTATCCATCCTGACTTGAAATTTCATGTAGAATACAATAATAGTGTTAAAATTCGAGGAATATATCAAAATATCCCAGAATTTCTAAATTTTTGAGTAAATGTACAGTTTTTTTGGAAAAAATCAAAATAATTTTTTTAAGTGGGTGTGTGAAATTGAATTTTTTGAATTGTGTATTTGAGTCACATTTACGTTGTTCTATCACCCTAGGGTAAAGTGGGGTGAGATGGCCAACTGGGATAGATGACCAACTAGTCGTCCTTTAGTATGAAGCAACTAGATGACGTTACCTACACAGCAGCGCGTTCAGTATTTGTGAAACAGTCTCTGTATTGTGTAATCACGTCCGTGTGTAGTGTATTTTTTTAATAAAACAATTAAAACTTAATATTATAGTTGCAAACTTTTATGACTATAATTAAAAATTACTATTAATTTTATTAAATAAATAAATGAAAGGTTTACCTCGAGTAGGATTTGAACCTACGACCTGTACTTTGCTACAGTACCGCGCTAAACAACTGCGCTACCGAGATTCAAGCCCCAATCGATGTAAATTTGGTCTTCATGTATGTGGAACTGGTGTAAATTCTAATGAGATTACAATCAAATTACTTATATTAATGGAACGTGAGCCTGCAATATCGCAAGGATTCACACATACCACATCAACTTGACTAATATTAATTTATTATAAGTTTTGTTTTTAATAACAAAACTTGTAATACATTTTATCACTATAAATAATCATTTCAAGTAGTGAACGTGTCTGTTGAGATAAATTTATGTTGTGATAGTATTAGGTAAGTACAAAGGTGTTTTACGTATTATAACCTCAAATGACCACTGATAAAAGTTGGATGGCATGTTTTCCTGATTAGCCATCTCTCCCGCAACATTCGGTACAGATGGCCAATGAATTTATGGAAACTTGGCCACAAATATTATTATTTTATGTTACAGAAAAATGCCAACAGAATATAAAAGGAAGGACTTCAGTCGGGGAGACTACGCTGAATAAAATCTACAATTCACAATTCAAGCTGTTAGGGCTGGTTCTTCTGTAAATGGCGCTTTAAAAACTTACGGTTTTCCGAGAAAAATGCTTGAAACAAAAATTAAGACTAATGTTACGACAATTGAGCATTCTTACAGAGGCCAATGAAAGGAAGTTAGTTCTTCATATTAAAGAAGCGCAAAGATCCGGCTTTTCAATGACACCGCAAGATATTCGTAAAGTTGCTTATGCTTTTGCCGAAATCCTTAAATTAAAGCACACAAATAACAAAGACAACAAAGAAGCTGGTGCCGATTGGTTCAGATCCCCCTTAAGACAAAACACTGACCTATCCATCCAACAAGCCGAAGGAGTATCAATTGGATGAGGACAAGGAATGAACCGCGAACAATTAGGAAATTATTTTCAACTTCTGAGAGCTACTTTAGAAGAAAATGAAGTTTTTGACAAACCAGACTCTATATTTAATGACGGGCATGCAGTCGAAAAAGGATCCAAAGATGTTGTCACGATAAGATGAGGTGAAAAGGGCAAAACCATAAGTTGCATGGCTTGCTGCAATGCCGATGGTATTTTTGTACCGCCATATTTCATGTTTAAAGACAAAAATAAAAAGGCTGAATGGAGAGATTCAATGCCACCTGGATCAGACATCTATATGAATGAGAAATTGGCGTAGTTAAATACCCAAATCTTTTGTGAATAGTTTAACAACCACTTTCTTCCACGAAAGGGAGACGAAAATACTAGATGGGCATGTTTCGCACTGTTCCTCCGTTAACCTTCTAGACGCGGCAGAGGCAAATGATGTAACTCTATTGTGCCTGCCCTCACATACTACGCACTATTTGCAACCTTTAGACAGAGCTTCCTTTAAGTCCTTAAAAACCCATTATTATCAAGCTTGTAGACAGTGGATAAGAAACTATCCGGGAAGACGACTATAGAGGGAACAGCTTGGTGAACTTTTAGCGCAAAATTTGTAAAAAGCAGCTACTGTGGGAATCGCAGTATCAGGATCTGCTGCCACAGGAATTTCAGATGAAGCGGCTGCGGCTCGTTTAGAACACGAATGAAGGCCAAGCTCACAAAAAATACCTGCTGGTAACCAAACTGAAAATATTCTGGTAACCGTTCCACAATCTAGCTGTCGCCAGGTAGCAAGAGAAGCTACTCCTCCTACAAGTACATAAGCCTCAAATATAACTCCTGGGAAATTATTAAACCAGATTAAACGTACACCCAAAATTGTTTCAGTTGGTAAAATTAGAACAAAAAGCTTGGAGCTGTATTGACGTCGCCAGAAAACATTTCAACGGTACAAAGCAAAGTAGAAAAAAAATGGAACTAGAGAATTAAAAAAAAAATAAAAGAGAACCTTCAAGCTCTGAAGATGTACGTTAATAAATGTAGTAGTAAATGAACGTTAATATACAGTATGAAGAGGAGAGTGATTGCATTGAAGAGGATGACACAGAATGTGTAGGATGTGGAGAGAGTTACAAAGACACACAGAAAAAAGAAGACTGGATGCAGTGCATAGTATGCAACAAGTGGTTACATGAAAACTGCTCTTCTTTTGAGAATGTTTGCCAGATATGTGGTAAAAATGCCTTAAAGAAAAAAAAGTCAACAAATAAAGATTTTAATTTCGAGTATTGTACCATATTTTTGATTCTGAGTAGTTTATCATAATATATTTTAATTTTGAATATCTTATCATTAATTTAGATTTTGCGTATTTTACCCATTATAACTTAATTTTGGCTATTTTACAACATGTTTTATGTTTCAAGATGTTTTGTACATATTATTTTGATTTTCATACTATGGCCATCTACCCCGTCTACTTATGATCAACTCATCCACCTATTATGGGATAGATGGCCAATTGCAATTGTGTATTAAATGTGTTACAAATAAAACATGTAGAGTTATTTAGCAGTTCTTTTGCCTTAAAACGTTAGTAGTCACTAAACAACAGCGCAGTAAAAGAACAATATATTATCCTCCCGTAGAAGAATACTACTAACAATGTTTCAAAATGGTGGCCATCAATGGTAACTTCTTTATTGTTAAAGCTTCCACATCGGTTAAATTAGCAGACTTGTATAACTTTTTCCGCTGATTGAACATCGCGTTTTTGAGTTTTTCGACAAAATAACATTTTTTTAAAGAGCACCATGTGTATTATTATTTTTTAACTCCATGTAATTTGGATTAAAAATGATTATAAGCTTTTTGCTAGAATGAAAAATAACGGAGTTATGCGAACCTAAACCTAAACTGTTTCTTAACTAATTTAGGAGGCTAAAGAATCACATGACATTAATTTATGTCAAACGTCTAATTATTTGTTGAAAATAGAACTAATATTGTGTCCTTTGTGTGTTTTGGAAATGGTTTTTCTCATAGTGAGAAATGTGACATGTGGAAGCTTAGTCACAAATGTTCGCTAAGGACAAAAGAATATTACGAGCAGTATCCATTTCGTGATCTACCGAATCGTCGATCTACTGGAAGTTTAGAACAAATGAGAATGTTTTTAATAAAAAGAGGTGAAAAAAAATTGGGTAACTAGTGAAGCAACTGAAACAGAAGTTATTTGTTATTTTGAAGCTTATCCCAACAATTCGATAAGGGACATTGTTAGAGATTCCAATTTGACTTATGGTACGATATTGTTTACCAAACCCGCATGAGGGAAAATAGTGATCAACTAAAAAAGGTTTTTCTTTAGTAGTTACCATGCAAACATATTAGTACATCAGATCAAAAGCAAACGTCAATGTTTATGTGAAATAACAGTGCCAATTGTTAGAGGTTTAAGTAAAAGTATGCCTAATGTTTGAGTAATTATAATTAGTAGTACTATGGTGGTTTTGATGGAATAGTTTCGGAACTTTTATTTCTACACGAATAAGGGATAATTTAATAAGTTCTTTAGTTTTCACAAGAAACTTCTGGTAGTTCAGGTTGTCTGTGGTTCCGTCAGTTGTTTTACTTTAATTTGATAGTCGTTCATATTTAAAATAACAGTTGCCTTACCTTTATCTGATTGGAACATTATTATTACTTCATTTCGTTTATGACCTAACAAAGCACTGCGCTTGAGAAAACATAAGTTACTCTATGCAGGATTTGATTTACGTAATATGTTAACTGTTTTAGATCTAACTTCAATCGTAGCTTCAAAAGATAATGATTTAATATAAATCTCAACATTATAAAGTATATCTTTAAACGGTATTACTATTAGTGTTATCTCAACATTTCCACGTTAAGAAAGCGTTTCAACATCATTTGAAAAAACATTATCAGAAAGGTATATTATCAAAATGCCCTATTATATTATTGCCTGTATAATTTATCAAACTTTGATATCTGACGTTTAAAGTGCGCCCCAGAATATCAGAGAGGAATAAATCATGTTATTAGTAAAATAATGTCGCATGGAAACGGCAAACAGAAATCAGTAGCAAACCGGGATAGTTTTAACGAAGATGCAGTAAATGTGCCGCTTGGAAAATATTGTGTTAAATAAAGACGGTTCAGGTGAACGGCAAACAAATGCCGACCCTTTAAAATTCGATTTAAGCCTGAAGATCAGACAACTCATAGACGTACGGTTTGGATTTCAGTGTGTTAAAGATTCTAGATTAATTATGAAGCAATTGCAAGGCGTGAAATTATTAAACATTTATTTTAGATGTGGCTATTTCAAAGTACTGATGTTTTGATTAATATAAAATAATTATAAATGTAGTTTACTTTAATTTTTTTATTTAATATTGTCATAGAGTTGTGGAAACAAATGCGATATGTAACTAAAAATCAGTCTTTACCATACTCATCTAATTCGAAAGAGCTGTCATCCCTATGGATATTATAACGGGTTCTATAGTTTGTTCCACATACGTTGTTCCTTTTCAGTTTCTATAGTTTGCATTAAAAGCTGTTGCACTACACTCAATTTCATCAATAACATACTTAAGACCTTGTTGCTTATGCAGATTCGCTATAGCTAAAAGTTTTCGTTTGAGCATAGTTCCTTCAAATTGTATCTGTTTTGATGTTAACTATTTGTCTCCTTTTTTTCCATGCAATTGTTGGTATGCCTTCGACTTGCTCAGAATGGTAACTTGCATTGTCCAGAATCATTTGTTCAAAATATTCTTCAAAAACAGCGTTCATATCTTCGCGATAATCACCTGTGTACTTGGACTCAAAAATGTGTGTAATAATTAGTCGTCGACCTTTACCCGATGGTGGATTTATTCCTTGACCAATCCTCTTGAACTGCTTGATGGCGACTTGTGACATTTTTACCTTGCTAACTTTTTTTTACATTATATCCTTCTTTCAATTCTCATCGTGATAAAACATTTCCCGTTTTTCGGCACGAAACTTCTTCATTGCACGAAAGTATTTACGTTATCAATTAGTATTGATTTTCGATTCATTTTTTCCCGCTAAAAGTTAAGTTCCTGCAGTACCCTGTGTAGTGTCGACCGAAACAATTGGGGACTCTCAACGTCTTCTTTTAGTACTGCTACTGTTTTGTTGAGGGCAGAAATTTCTTTATTGAAGTAGAAGGAATGGATTTTTCTTCTAATATGAACTTTCTCTTCTTCAATTAAACGTTTTTTTTTTTGAGCTAGCCGGTTCTTCCAAAAAAAACCCTTTTTGTTCTTTTAATAATCTGTATACTGTTGATTTCCCCACTACAGTCATATTAGAACAAATTTCTACTTCACTGTCTGCACTATTTGTCGGATTTCGATACCTTAAGACATTATGCACATTCAGAATGATAATTTGTTCATTCCCAGAGAACTAACTGAGTTTCAAACCTTTTGCTGGAGACAACTCGGAAGATGCCGTTTTCACTAACGTTTTCAACCAAAACTCCAAAATGACTGAGCATTTTACAGTACTTGTTTTGAAATCACAAATGTAGTAATCGCTTCTTAATGCATTCCCCATTAAGAGAGTCATATTACTAATTTACATATAATTAGTTAATAGCAAAATGAATACTTTCTAAACGTTATGCTGTACGATAATGTATTATCAGCTTCAATAAAGCTGACGTTTGTATTAATTAAATCTCAAATAATTTATATGTAATTAACAAAGATAGAGCTATCGAATCATTTCTGATTAAATGAAACGCTAAATTGATTTATTATCCTCGCCAGGAGTGTTTACCGCTACGTCATTAATTTATGAATATATCCAATTTGTTTATACTGTCTTCTCATATAAAATAGTGAATTAAATAATGAAGGGGAACATTCGTAGTGCATTTAACGAAATCGACGTACGCTATTGAATCAGCAAATGCAGTAGAAAGAGTAAACCTATAAACGCGACATCAATTTGTTTTATATGCATATGAATTTAATTCTCATTTGATTAATACTACATAACCTCCATATGTTTATCTATTGGCTGTTTCCTAATTTCCTACATTTACTTCTTTTAATCATCATTCATTACACACTTTAAATCAGTTCTAAGTTTTACAAAATAAATCACTATAAAGAAGTAATTGTGTTTTAGAATTCTGTAGCTTTAAATGCTGCCATCTGGGGGTATATTTTCTAATCAGAATTTATTATAACGAAAATAATTGTGAAATAATTTTTCATATTACACCGTATGATTGTATGTGATGACGTAGCAGTAAACACTCTTAGCGAGGATAATGCCTAAATTTAAAACAAAAACATGATAATAACTTCACAAATGGTTTCTCTGCTGAAACTTGAAACATGTTAATAAACATTATTTGGTTTGACTTGCAGGTTACTTAGACCAAGACTTAGGTCATAATTACAATAAGGAGTATATTTTTTTACATTTTATACGAACATAAGAAACTGAAGAGTCAATATATTTTACAAACCTCATAATAGATGCTTTAGTAATTACGTCACTGACCTGTCTCTGCCAAGATGATATATTACTGTCTGGTGCTCTGGGACGTACTATAGATGAAATGTCACATTTAAATGTTAATGAATCTATTTAATACCAATACAATTAATATAGACGACATTTTTAAATGTAATTATGAAGGACCTCTATCGTCTTTATCCAACTTCCTAGTAATATTTATTTGACTACATGTTCAGTTTGTCTATATATTGGATTAGCTTGTGTGTCTAAATATAAGAACTTTCACTATTATCACAGAATTAAAATATTTAACTTTTGCATATTAAATCGTGTACTTTTTATTTATCTGTGTATTAAAAATATACGATTTAATACTCAAAAGGTAAATATTTTAATAATGAATATAGTTTATTTAAGTGTATCTATAAATAAGGAAGTAATACAATTTTATTCATGCACATAATTTTATATAGAATTGGAAGATTGCGGAAATGATTTACAATAATTGCCTAAAAATACGTTTCACCTTGTCTCGTGTGCATAAATACCTTCTTTGAAAAAAATAACACAAAGAATCATATATCAAATGGAAGGCAAATAATTTCAACTAAAGATTGCTATACTTAGAATATATAGCAAAAAATGGCAATTATAGCACAATACAGCAATAAACCATTGGCAAACGGTAATTAGTTTTGACAATACTCGCAAAATTCTCATGCAAGTATTCAATAGTTCGACTTATATTCTAGGCACTCCCCTAATGGCTCAAATAAATCTTAACGTTCGAATATTAAATTTTACACAAACCTCGTTATTACCTATAACTGTATATCCACACAAAAATAATTTGCAAATTCGCAGTTTTTCAGATCTAAGAACAATGAAATACAGTAACTTTGTTATTCATCCAACATTCCCCTCCTACAAATTATCACAATAAAACATTAATAATCCATTTATTATTATGAGACGCCGTGATACTTATTAGTTATTTTATTTTTTCTATTCCAACAAAGTCCGTGGAAGTTCGCGTGCTGCCGAAGGCTGCAACATCTTCCGTGTAGTGTAGGTGGTAACACTGCATTGTTATTTCTTATTATTACTTATAAAACTACAAAGACATGTTATTTTATTTTTATTTCCAACTTATACAAGTTTTTCTCATTTATATACTTTTTTCCAGATTCCAATTTTGGAGTGGCAGTCTAGACCGTAAGTACTTTTTTAATGACTCTATGATGTAATACCCATTAAAAAGATAACAGTCATCATCCCACCTAAAATATACAATTTCCTTTTTAAGTAGTAAAAAGTATGATACTATTTTTTCACGAGGCACAGTTATTGTTATGGGGAAGGTCATCAAGGTGGGGCAGAATGAAACAGGTTGAAAGTTAAATATCATTAATTGTGCTATGATATTTACCTTTCTGCATTCCGTCGTGAATTCTTTAAGTATGTTATATACATTTATTTTGACGTTAATTCTGTTATCTACAGTTCTTATTGCTTAATGGACGTACATATTTTCAGAATATTTTTCATATTTCTCCTTGAGAATATGATAAGTGCGGCTTATGGGATCATTATTATCGAAACTTAGCATTCCAAATGTAATAAATTTCAGGGAAATACATACTTAATGTTTTTTTTTTTGCGTAGCTCAAACATCTACTTTTATTATTTCTAGGAAATTTGTATGTAAAAACGACACACAATTATATAAATTTAATTAGAAGCAATGTAGATAGGCGAGTTCCACCATTGGGACTTAAGTTCAAAAACACCTAATTGGAACAAAACTGCAACGTATATATTAATATCAACACAAGAAGGATAGGTTAGACAGGGTGGAGCAAAAGTATTAAATAATCGCTTTAACTTTGTTCTTTGCAAAGTTACAAAAAAACATTCAGTTGTTTGATTCGTAACCACGCATGTTAGTAGTTTCTTTTCGATTTATTGTTATGGCAACCAATTTTTTTAAATGGCGCCCATACTTTTTGTCATTTTGAAGCAAGCATATTTTTAAAATACTTATCTTTTTAGGTATTTTTAATGGTGTAGTTTTATATTATACAATCTAAACGTTTCGATAACACTTAACAGTTATCTTCGTCAGTAGTAATATCTATTAAAATTGTTCAAGATGTTGAAACAATTTTGTGAAAGTTGAAAAATTAACAAATAAACATCAGCCTGCTATTAATACAACAGTTTGAGAAACGTATAAACCAACTATAGAATTACATTTTACTAAAGATTAACTAGATCATTAAAAATTAAATATTTTTAAACTGTCTTAAAGATGACAAATCTGAACACCATCTAACGGTCGAAGGCTAACAATGAAAAATGTCAGTTATGATGTAATTCATCGAATAAAATAATCCAATTAAATCTAACAAAGAAATAGCTTTGTCAATAAGTGCAAGTGTTATTAACAATGAAAAGTATAATGCAAAACATTTTATGTAATTTCTTTATTTTGATTTTAATTTCAACTACTTATGTGGTAATTTAACATATGATTGGTAAAGCATTTGCTTCAAGGTCTAAGAAAAACAGCAAATAACCTAGACATACCAAAAGTCAAAATTAAAATCAAAATCAAGACGTATCATTATGCCTCTTTTTTAATTATAGGATGCCAAAACCTATTTAAACGGAGATTTTCTTCTTGTCCATTAAAATTATTAGGGTATTTATATATCTCAATAGCTGCACGTTGTAAACGATCATGATTTAGATTATTTAAGGCATGGTCTGCTACCGCAGACTTCTCTGGTTGACCTGATCAACAAAATCTCATATATTCTTTACGTCTTGTATCAAAGCAACGTTTTGTGATTCGAATGTATAGTTTTCCACATGAACAAGATAACCTATACACTCCGGAAGATGATCCACATCTTTAGGTGATCTTAAATGTTCGTTAATTTTTCTTATAGGTTTAACAATAGTCCTAATGCCATATTTAATATGATTTCTTCAATTCTATCTGTAACATTCGTTATAAAAGGGAAAAAAAGCAGTACCAACATTAAGAACTAGTTTTTCTTTAAGGTTAAGTCTAGAAGGAGTAATAACATTATTAATATCTGTAAGTGAATATCCATTATCTTGTAAGCATTTTGTTAAAGATAGTGCATTATTTCATATTTCATATCTCAGTCTTTTATGGGGAGGAAACTTATCGTTCTATTAGACAATTTGAAAAAATAAAGAAATGTAAAGCTCAATTATTATCGTCACTCACTATTTTATTACGATGCCGAGACCAAAAAATTATCCCAAAGTTTATCTACATTAAAAGAAATTTTAATAACAAACAATTAAATAATATTTATAGAAGAACTGAAAATGTTCTGCGTAATCAAATACACATTACTAGGAAATCATTGGATAAAACCGATAGAAATCTTTGATATTTACATTTAGAAGTTTCATCTGTATTGAATAGAGAAGGTTGGGATAAAATTGATTCTATAACGTTTAAACCTATGGAAATAAATTTTGACATCTCATGTCAACGTCAAAAAGAAAAATTTAATAAATTATACAAACAACAAAGTAATAGACCATCTGTTGATTATAAAAATAATGTTATTACACCTTCTAGACATGACCTTAAAGAAAAACCAGTTCTTAATGTTGGTGCTGCTTTTCTTCCTTTTATAACGAATGTTACTGATAGAATTGAAAACATCTCAACTAAATATGGCATTAGAACTATTTAAACCTACAAGAAAAATTAAAGAACATTTAAGATCACCTAAAGATTTTTCAAACGCATTATCTTCTGGAGTGTATAAGTTATCTGGTTCATGTGGGAAAGTATACATTGGAACTATAAAACGTAGCTTTGATACAAGACGTAAATAACACATGAGATTTTGTTGATTAGGTCAACCATATAAGTTTGCGGTAGCTGACCATGCTTTAAATAATCTAAATCATGACATTCAATTTGACAATATGGAAATATTGCCAAGACAAACTTATTATGTTCGTTTACAACGTGAAGCTATTGAAATATATAAACATCCTAATAATTTTAATAGACAAGAAGAAAATCTCCGTTTAAATAGGTTGTGGCATCTTATAATAAAAAAAAAGACAGAATGATACGTCTTGATTTTGATTTTAATGTTGACTTTTGGTATGTCTAGATTTTTTGCTGTTTTTCATAGACCTTGAAGAAAATGCTTCACCAATTATATGTTAACTTAGCACAGCATTATAATTTAACATAAGTAGTTGAAATTAAAGTTAAAAAATTACATAAAACGTTCTACATTATGCTTTTCATTGTTAATTTTCAAATTGAAGTTTTTCACAACTTTACACTACATCACAACTTAATTAAATTTTGTTAAATGTGTTTTTTGGCTAACATTTTCATTGTTAGTCTTCGACCGTTAGAGGGTGTTCTGATTTGTCATCTTTAAGATAATTTAACATTATTTAATTTTTAATGATCTAGTTATTCTTTACTAAAATATAATTCTATAGTGGCTTTATACGTTTCTCAAACTGTTATATTAATAGCAGTCTGATGTTTTTGTTATATTTTTAACAATTTTAATAGATATTACTACTGACGAAGATAACTGTAAGTGTTATCAAACGTTTAGATTGTATAATATAAAAATACACCATTAAAAAACGCAAAAAATATAAG
This sequence comes from Vesta saturnalis, assembly GCA_036346205.1. Taxonomy (NCBI): domain Eukaryota; kingdom Metazoa; phylum Arthropoda; class Insecta; order Coleoptera; family Lampyridae; genus Vesta; species Vesta saturnalis. Next base: position 536,948 of record JARFJB010000502.1, on the reverse strand, counting down.
TATTTTATTGTGTAATAATGTTCAAACTTTACATTTTCATAAGCATATTTTTCTCTATTCGGTCATAAAATTTTACAATTAAAAAAAAATGTATTACGACTCAGTCGTTAACTCTAATCAATAGATGCTATGGAAAAAGTCATGCAGTTATTAAACAAAAACATTACTTTTGGTAAAGAACGCCATGGAAATTTGACGATTAAATTTATATAAACGAACAATAAATAGTTATTGTTGGTTTAAAGCAAAGTGTTTGTGCAACATTCTTGAAAACTATTAATTTTGAAGACCTGGAATTTACCCAGACACTCAATTAATTAAAAAAATTTCGATAAACTAATAACGTTGAAGACGTGAAAACAACTGGCAGACCAAAATCGGCAACAAGTGAAGAAACGGCTTTAGATGTTCTGTTAGCAATTGAAAAAATAACACAAGTTTCAACGAGGGAAGTAACAGAAAATTTAGAAATTAGCCATACTTCCACGCTTAGAATTTTAATAAAAGAAACGACTCATCCTTATAAGCTTTAATTAATACATGAATTGAATGAAGATGATTTTGATAGACGGATAGATTACTGTGAGCAAATAATGGAACGATGTAATGCAGATTTTGCTGCAAATATCCTTTAATCAAGCGACCTTTATGCCAAGCGGCACATTACGTAGACATAATTGTTACCATGTTACGATATAAACTGGCAGTAGAACGAGATAACAGGTAAAATTTGGGGTTGCTCGACTGCTCAGTTTGTGGGGTGGGTAAGGTGTTACTTAATTTTGCACACAATAGGATAGCTTTCCATAAATAAGTCACAGTAGGGGTTGGGGTTGACATAAAACCGGAAAGGGCGCCAGAGTATTGGAATTACACAATCGGGGTTTAACTGCCTGAGTACAAAGGCTTATAGCTCATCTAAATACCCAAATAGATCGATTACATTCAGACGTAATCACAGGCGGTCGTGGGACCTGCAGATCTGCGCTTTACCTGTAAGGCTACAAAAGTATCGCACTTTTATCTTAAATAATTACGTGCCGCAAAATTCGTCACTAATCTGATTAGAAAACAATAATTTGGTCTTACGTTACTTTACTTAATAAATCTGACTTTAATTCAAGTTTCACAACCACTTGAAATTATATCAATCAGTTCGCTGCAAAATCTACTCAAATACATAAAATAGTGCATTGACGCAACTTTCGTTAAATGTTACGTTATAACTAAAATAATCAATTGATAATCTTTCGACCGTAATAACTTTACTCAAAATAAACAAAAAAATATTGACGTTAATACGATTATCTCATCTAAATAATAAAACAAACACTTATAAACTGCGCGTAAATAATGTGCTGTATACGAAGTGGAGTTCGCAGCTGGATTCACATTAAATAAAACATCACAAGTTCATTAACCTATAGATATGTATTATAAATAAACCACCTCAAAAATGTCAAGTAATCGTTACAATAGTTTTCCATACAGATTAGATTACTTCTGTTACTTATAACGCAGTGATACTAGCTAGTTTCAATGTCTGCCTTTACTAAATATTACTCGTATGCCAACATAGCAAATAGTTATAACGAATATATCTGTGTTCCTTTTAACGTAATCGTCACATGAAATTTCAGTACAAAATAGTCAATACAACAAATTAAAAAACTCGTGAAAATTTGGATTACAACACAGATGAATACTTATGCCTTAAAGTTTAAACTGTAAAATATTAAACAAATTGATCCTAGAGGACTGCGTATTCAACCGTTAGCAATAACAACAAAAAAGCATAATACTTTATTAAAAATTGTCAACACACAGCAACAATATGAACAGAAATGTTTACCTTAAATTTTATCAGCCTTTGCATTAATTGGATCTTTTAATTTGCCCCATTTCGTTATACTGCTTCAATGACTGCGGCAATGTGATCGACGTTGTAACTACGCTCGGATCTCCCAGAATGACGCACCTCGAGAAGTAAAACGGCGCGTCGATTCAATGTCTGAATAGCGGATGATTAATATCTCAATTGGTAGTACGGTACACTGCGGTATATATTTAGACCTTACTCGATAACTTTATTTTATGTAATAATACTGAACTACACTTATTATTTAAAAAATAAGCTTAATTATTTACAGCGAGTTTTTCGTTACCGACGAGGTATGAACTTTATGCCTGGAAACTAGGAAAGGATGTTCGGTTTCTTCCGCACAAAAGCGATAACTATTCTATAGAACAAAGAGAGCACTAAGATTACAATTAACGCTTAACACATTCTTCTAGAATCCTCGACAAAGTCCCTTTGGACAAACTGCACTTAACGATGAATCAATCTCGTGTTGGTTGAACGACACAATAAAATTCCTTCAAATGGTTTCTTGGGAAACTGCCCCTACTTACGGAAGTTCTTTCAACACGGATTTAAGGTAACGCTGTTCCACGATAATTCACCGGCTTCGGTAACGTTAACTTGTTAACACCTATGCGTCTACATTAAAAGTCCCCTCGCGTATAACTCACTTACCGCTACATTCAACTCTTATTCCCCTTCCTCTTAATTAACCAATCATAATAACGTATTACTTAAATTTTAAATTGCGCCCAAAACGAACTAAACTAAAATTTACAAAATACGAACAACTATTATTTACGAAGAAACTACTTATTTCTTAACAAACTTAGTAAAAGGGATTTTACTACCTATTGATGCCAATCCGATCTAAATTTGATCAACAAACCAAAAATTATCTTTCGTTTTCAGGAAAAGTATTCTAAATGTGTTCACTATTTGTAAAAATTTCGAATATTTTCGAAATACGTAAAAAACGATACAATCTAAAAGCTTCCCAAAAATTCATGCGTTAGTAAGCCCAATTGCATGAACTTATACTACATTTCGGTAAAATCAAGACCACGTGACAAGCATTGGGCGAAAACGAACCCACATTAGGTGCAACAAGCACAAACACATTATCCGAAAAAAGTAAATGTGTGGACAAGAGGGCATCTCATAGGACTATTTTTTCTTGATGAAACCCTTACTGCTGGTCGATATATTCAACTGCTTCGAACGCATGCCATACTTACGACTTTTTCCAGGTGAAAGTGAAGTTGACAATAAAATTTTTATCCAACACATTTTGCCGTACTTGTTAGGGAGTACTTAGATAATGTCTTCCTAAACAGGTTGATCGGCAGAAGAGGGTTCATGTAAAAAATAATGTGTTCAAACAAAGACCGAGTAATTTGGAGGACTTAAAGGTGCGAATGACTGCCGAAATGCACAGACTACTTGTAGAGCTACTACGGTAGGATTTAAATGTCGATTAGGTCATCATTTGGCAGTCAACGAAGCTTAATTTGAACATCTGATATTACTGTTTTTTTTTATTTAGTGTACCTTTGTTACTTAAATAGAGAAAAATATGTGTGTTTCAAAATGACAAAAAAAAGTATGGCCATGTGAAAAGTATAACTTACAACTTATATGTTTTTTTTTTGTAACTTTGCAAGTAACAATGTTTGAACCATTATTTCACAATTTTCTTTCACCCTGTACATTTCTCTTATGGGACAATCGATAATTTCACAGTTGTAGGTACGGTTATTTTCTCTCCACGTTGCATTTCAATTTTTTCTTTCACTCATTTTCCACATTCTTGCGCATTGTGGTCGTAGTCACAATTTAAGCTTACTTCAAATCGTCACTTGACAAAAGAAATAGCTCTTTGCATCGGAAAACTACGGTAATGATTCCTCCTACTTTTCATCTTTGTGCAGGCTACTTCAGTACTTTATTAACGTCAGAACTCGAACCCGAATTAATCGTGAGTTATCAAATGAAGTGTCTTATTCTTCTGTTTATGTATCGCCGATTCACAATGTCTTGTTATCGATCAAGTTACTAGATAAGATTTACAAGTTCAAAATTAGTAATAATGCGTTTTGTGTTACTGAAGTAATTATTGTTGTGGGAGAAATCCGCACTAAATGAAAGTAATATAACGACATTCCTGCTGTATAGCGGTTTAAGCTAGAAACTCGCACATATAACTCAATTAATGACGAAAAATGTCAAAAAGACGCTAAATTTATTGGTAAATATATATTGGTATTGCGTAGATGATGGAATTAACATTTACAGTAAGTAGTATTTAGCGTAGGCAAAAGGTAACCAAGAAATTTCAATAACCACTGTACAAGCTATTTTGTTATCGTCACTCTACGGAAATAGTACAGAAACGTCCAGAAAAGAAAAGTCGTAAACCAATTTCAGATGTAAAATTGATGTGTAATTACAGAAAATATCCTACTCCTAATCTGCTCACCACAATGCACAACATATATTACAAAGAAAACTTTATTTTCAGACAAGCTCGTGAAAAGAAAAAGAAATATATAGTAGTCCTTATTGAATAAATAATTCATTGCAATTATTGCCGCTAGATATCGTAAATCTTTATGGAATTTATGTAATTAAATCCTTAAATTAATTTCACTGTAAAAATAAGTAAATAAAGATGTACAACAATGAGTTAAATAATTATTTACATCTACACAATAGAAAATTACAATTTAATTAGAGAATAAATAATAAGAATGATACACAAGAGTCAATGGCCTAAATAGGAGTTTTACTTAGGGTAAAAAAATTATATTAAAATTTTAAAAAATTGTTTATGTGGTCGCCATGTCGCTAATAAAAGTAGGTATCCACCGATTATAACAAACATGAAACATTATAAAACGCAATTGAGTTTCATAATGGACTTGTTATAAACGCAAAATAGAGAAAATATATTTTAATCGTTTGAAAATGGACGAATTAACCCTTTATTAACCCAGATAATTGAAAACAGTTTAGATGCTCCTGACCTCTTTTTTTGTTTTTATTTCATTGCGGGCGTTTCTTTTTCCCATGCAGAGACAAAATGAAAAATGGTCTTCAATTTGCCGTATATGCAATATTTTACAAGTTAGAACAAAATCATTTTAACATTATTCAGACAGTTTTTAACATAGAATTCAATACTATTAGTTTAACATAGAATTCAATACTATTAGTTTAATCTTTTTCTAATTGTAAGTATGTGTAATACTCATTTTTGATGATACAACACAACCTACACAATCCTACTGTAATAAACAAGAAAAATATAATCGCCTATGAAAAACGTGAAAGACAAGGTTGATCAGCAGAAAACAATAAACATAACAAACAGAACAATGAGATTGAACTAAAGTTACAAATATCCAAATTACCCCCTAACGTATACTTCATTATTTCATCTCTTCAAAAATCTTGCCTTCAGTATTTGTAGTAGGTGAATTGCTTTAGATGCTTTTTTTTAATTTTCATGGTACTTTTCCTCAGTTGTGCATCGACATTTATAAATTTTATTTTTTATAAATTGACCCACAAAAATATTAATGGATTTAAGCCAATTGAATGTGCTGGTGTCCCCATCCAGTAATAATTTTGAACAACTAAAGCATTATAAACCAGGCCCCATCTTGCTGAAATATAGCTGTTTGTCTCACTTGTAGACGAATACTATCAAGAAAATCTTCGAAATTGTGTTGTAATATTTGAATATATCGTGAGTAAGAGTGCTTCTGAAAAGTTTTAGAGAGCACCACAGCTTAAACCCAAATTTCTCTTGGGAACTTCTAGCTATGATTATATTCGGATTTCATTCATTCATTAACAATTCCAGAATGTGTGTTTCATCACTCCAAATAATGTTACCGCTGAAATTTTGAATTTCAGTTTGTTTCCCAAGAAACCACTGACATACCTTGCGCGTTCTACGTTGATCTTCACCCTGACACCCCTCGACTGCTCTTATTCCATTGACTAGACATTTCCTCACTCCATACTAACTTAATATGTTCGAGAGCTTCTTCTCGTTTACTTGGTCATACGTCAAACCAATCCGACAAACTCACATTGCAGCTTTTTTTCTCATTTAAACACTTTTCAATTACCTGCTGATTATTTGATCCACGTACCCCTTTCCAGACATGAAGCCACCGTGAACATTCCAATTCTTACTCGGCGTTCTTACCCTTATGCAGCGGAACAATATCCTACTTTTCCAATCGATCGGTACTTTTCCACGCTTGATGCATGTATTAGCTAATTTCGGGAATCTTTCTTCAAGCTTTACACTTTCATATTTCATCATTGCATTATTCATACCTGCAGCTTTACCATGCTTCAATGTTTGCACAGATTTTTTAGTCTTAAGTTTCATTTCTTTCCTCTCCTACATTCTCTTTGTTTAACTATTTAGTCAGCAATTCCGTGTACTCTTGCCAGCGTTTTCTCAACTCGCATACATTCCATACCATCTCGTTCAAATAATTCAGCACTCCTATTATATCCTGCCCTTTGCACCACATTTTTCATTTCCTACCGACTTCCAAAAGAGTTTCTTCTTTCCCTCACAATTGTTCTGAATTTTTTTACCTTATGTGTCGTCAATTACATTTTACTTTCATTATTGTATCATTCGCATTCTTCTTTCTCAACCAGTACACTTCACATAGCTACGTTTTCTCGGTCTCATTTTATTGCAGCTATGTGCAGGTCTTGCTTTTTACAGATTCACTTTAAAAATTTTTTCTATTACGCGGATCATAATTTTTAGTATAAAGATTGCTGTTTATTACGAATCTGTTTAAATACTGTATTTAAATTTTTGGATAAGTTTTATAACTACTTCCAATTCACATATAATTACTTAGTTTTAAACTTTTTAATATTGTATCCCAACAATGGGTTCTAGCAGAAAACAACCAAATGGTCTAACTGGACCACTGACTTTTACAACATAAATTATCACAAAACGTTACGTTCTCATTCAAAAAAAAAATCCTGAGCTCGACCGTTCTGTTTAAACGTTCGTAAATCAACTCCCTTCTATCCACGTTTTCTCTTGTATAGGTACTCACGTCCATCTTGCCAACTCATCAAAAATCTACCCGCTAAATTAAAATCAACCACTCTCAATCGTTTTACTGTCACGTGCCTTTGGCGAGCACAATATCCGTCTTCCTTCAAATATTCAAGAAAAACGTAATAACTCTCTGAAGTGTCTAAATTGGACATTCATATTCATTCAACGCAACATTCAAAACCAAACTCAAATTTTTATTAAAACTTCACATATGCGCAAAATTCAGTAAATTTGAATATTATTTTCCCTTGACTCATACATAAAATGTTCCATTGTGAAATAAAATACATACATATTTTTTCTACTCTTTAAAATAGTACCAACATATCAATAATTCATTTGCGCTCTTCATCAGCAATATTGAACCTACATTCCTGAAAATACAGAAGCAACACGTTGATAGATTTTGTCAAATGGAAACACCTGTTTTTTATTTCATTTTCTGAATCTGCTTTGAATTCTGAGTAAATCGCATGTACCATGTCCTATACCTATTGTCAACAAATTGGTGTGAAACCGAAAACCGCATATCAAAAAGAACATGCTAAGTTTCTATCGTGGTGCAAGAAAAAATTGCACAAGCCATTACAGAAAACATCTTTATTGCCTATTTCGAGTAAAACTTACAAAAGTTCCACTTACTGCATGCTACGATCAATGATAAGCATTCGATAAAACGTGGTTATATCCAAATTGTTGAAACTTCAAGTGTTTCTTAAACGATGGGCGTTAGGGTTTGTGCCCAAGAAATAAAAAATACTAGAATATAGCGAAAGATAAAAATTTATTAATGGTGCAGTTACCATAGACTATCTTGCAATAAAGGTGAGTTAATGATATTTTGTGACCTACAATAGAACAATGCAGTTTTTAGGTGATTTTAATGATGGGTTACTCGGGCGTCTGCAGGCGTCAAGAGCTGGTTAACATCAAAATTAATGATATTGAGTATAACAATGAATCAGTTTTTGTCACAATCCAAATAAATTAAAACCAATCAACCGAAATTGTTTGTAATAAGAAACGACCGTTGGATAAAACTAATCAAAAATTTCTACAGCTGAAATATCTAGTGTTTGTGCTAATACAGACCGTAATGAATCAACTAAGATGGGGAATATGAATGTGTTGAATTCTCAGCAGAATTTCAATTTCAATCAATGCAGCTTCAAATGCATCTGTTTCAACTACAATTTATAACAATTTTAACCCTGTATCCCAATTTAATGTTATTAAAGTAGGGTGATAAGTAAATTGACTTTCTTTAAATATCATTCTGTCGAAATAACACAAACTCTTGAAAATGTCACCAAAACCGTTTAAGAGTTTAGTTCATTCTAACGTCAAAATTAGTGCATTCTAATCCCGAAACATAGAAAAGTTTATCTATTTTAATTCTGGCCTCTCGTACTTTGTTCAACTCTTTTTCCATGCCCACTGTTACCCTAAGCACACTGTAGATGTAAGCATAGAGTATTCTGTTCCACATTCTAATTCACACATCACGTTTATATTCCTAGAGAGGATTTAAGTACTTCACCATAAACGATCAAGACAATCATGCTTTTATATTTAGCAATCTACCATGTATACATATGAACACTGTTATATTTAAACCACGTATTAGATACAGATTTCTTTGTACACAAACATTGATTAGGCGTTCACCATTCTTATTTATTCTTGAATCTCCAAACTTTCCTACCACGCGTTCCGTATGTTCTCTCTATACACCTACACATTCAATCAAATCTCCAAGAAAATCAATCTTTCACTTACCTTGCATACAGGGTGGGCCAATCGTGCGTGGGCGGAAGATTGTGGGTTCATTAAGGAATATTTCTAAAGTTTGTTGATGGGATGTTGTAGGGTATCCTGAAGGCTACAAACATAGAATATTTTCACTTGAGTCGCAAAGTTTATACAGGGCAATTTATATCAAAGTTTCTTTTTGTGTAATGGAACCCGCTGTATATTAGTGCAAATTTGATCAATTTTAGTGCAACTATGTATCACACATGGTACCTAAAAGGAATCGTTTAGCCGCAATTCGCCATTTTTACAAAAAGTAGATATTTGATGCCAAAATCGAACATTTTTGCATCAAATGCGGAATTTTTTTACCTTTCTAACAAAATATATATGTCGTATATAGATATCTTTTAATTTCACAAATTCTGATTAATTTGCTGTATTTTTCAATTTTTAGTTTATATTATCTAGTAGCCCGCGGAAAATAACCAAAAAACAATCCTACTGTCTTGGAAACAGATATGGTAAATAAACGAAAAAACTCCATCGTGCAAAAGATTAATTAACTTTAATGAACGCTTTGTAAATAACGAAATACTCAGTATTGTTAATTATTTGTGCATTAACGATAAATTAGTCACTTGTGTGCTTTCGGTTGAAGTAACTGTCGTAAATATCAATAATATGTTGTCGTTTGTGAAATTTTATATGGAGAGTGTTACCGCAAAAAGTCAGCTATCCAATTCAGTGCCTGGTGGACTCGTTGTCCAACCGATTATATTGTAGTCCGGAAGAAGAAGAAGATCATTCTATTGTTGTCGGTGCTACGTAAGGTAAACTTTAACTTTTTCATTTTGTTGGTGACAATAATAAATTGTTTTTTTTTTCTTGTGGTTATGTGGAGGATGCATTCGCTTGGTTTCGTGGAAATTATTGTAAAAAGGCCGTTCATGCAATTTTAGAAACAAGCGTATTCATTCACACGATTTTTGTTAAGATCTTGAATTTTTATATCTGTGTAATGTTGTGCATTGAAAGTTTATTTCATGCAATTATATCAAAATTTCTGTTTTCGATATCTTTATTATGTTTATGGTATTGATAAAAATGGCGTTCCAAGCGTTGACCGAAATTGATCATTATTTCGTTAGATTTCTTGTTTTGAAATTGCGAAATTCAATGTGTCTTTTATGTACTGCAATTTAACATGTAAATGCCTTAATATATGACCTTTGTTAATGTTTATAACTGTTTTATTAAGAAATTGAAAACTATTGTAACTTCAAACTCTGAACCTGCGATTTGCCGAGGTAAAGTAATAAATTGAAAGATTTGTAGTAAATGAATTATTTTATGAGAAGTATCGAGTTAAATAATTTTACAACGACAACCTGCATTTTTCGTTCATTTATATTGCGATCAATGTTGAAGTAATACAAGTTTTTTTTGTTAAGTAGCAAGTCATTTTAAAAGAAGTTTTAAATTATAAAGTAACGTAAAATTATGTAGTGAGCTGTTTATTTTTGCATACGAGGGTTTTACGAATAGTCGCAGCACTTTGAAGTTGTTTTTAAAGGAACCAACAAACCGATTGTAGGTATCTTTGCTGGTGTCTGATTTGCCAAGAGGTAAATAGTTATTTGTTTGAGAATGAACTGTATTTTTCTCGAATTTAGGTATTACATCCCGATACGACGTTTTAAGGGTTTATAGCTTTTTGATCGCGTTTGTTTAGTTTCGTTGGGACGTATTTTGAGTTTTAAATCGAAGAATTAATTATCGTATTTTCATTTGTTTTTAGTTATTTGAGATAAGAATTTTTGCGTTGCGGTTTGGCGAGATTTTAGTGAGTTTTGAGTTTTATTTTCTCAATTTTTCGGCTTTTATATAAAGCTTAGAATTGCATTGGTATTTAGGTGAACTTCGCATCAAGTTTTCGGAATAGAATTTTGTTTGACATTTTTACCCGATTTTGGAGTTGTGACGAGTGTCCCTTTTACAACATTAAGTGAGAACCCCACCCACACCACTGACCTATGCCGTGGCACAAATTGCTTTTACGGGCTGAATACTCTAGTGAGTAATTAGCCTGTAACCAATTCCACTTTCATTCTAATCCACATTACCCTGGAGGATACCAATTTATACTGTTTGATGCACTTGTTCGTTTTGTCACTTACAATCTCTCCTTTGATACAATCCGTTTCAACCCCTGATCATAATTGTAAACTTTGTATGCAGTGTTAAAGCATCATATAGTATTAATTCTGTGTATGCTGTTATCACGAAAATTGCACTAATTTTAATATATTAAAAAAAATTGTTTATCTTAATCTTGTCCCTTTAATTGCAATAGATCAATCATTTCTTTACTATTTTAATAATAATAATACTATAATAATAATAATATTTATTCAATCGTTAGACCACAAAAGTGGAATAGATTAAGTCAAAATATACGTACTATACATAAAATTAAGTTTAAGTAAGGTCACTAGGTAACATCTAAGTATGTACAGACAATGTACTACACTAATAAATAATATAGGAAAATAAATATTAATAAATAAATATAAACATAAATACAATGTGTATGAAACAAAATAATTCAAATAATGTGGCAACTAGGACTAGAGATTATTGTTTTTGTTTTTGCAGCAGTCAAAAAAATTCCACCACATTATTTATGCAATGTTGCATTAAAAGTGACTTTATATTACCTTTAAATTGCATGAGAGGGTCACGTTGCTTTAAGGATTGAGGCAAATAATTGTAAAGCTTTACACCAAACGAGGAAAGAGCTTTTGCAGTCATATTGGTTTTATCGACAGGATTACGATAATCATTCTTTTTCCTTGTATTGTGTACATGAAAATCTGAGTTTTTTAAACTGGTTTTGGTTCTTATAGACAAAGCATAATCCCCAAAAACAAATACCATACAACAACTTTGAATGAACTTGACCATAGTAGAAGGAAATTATAACATGGAATGGAACTACATCTGATTTGAAAGCAAGAACTATTAATTTTTTTTATCAAAGTAGAGCAATGTGTTTTCCAATTTAAAGATTCATCGAGTTGAATACTGAGAAATTTTACTGCGGGTTGTTGTAATACATTTGTATTATTGATACTAAGTCCATTACTTAAAATATGCTTATTGAAAGACATAAGACTTGTTTGTGAAAAGTTTATGTATAGCTTATTTTCTGTAAACCACTCATTTAGGTCCTCTAACAGTGCATTTGCCTTAGATATCAGATCGTCTGGATTTGTACTAGTTATTAGAGCAGATGTATCATCAGCATAAAGATATAGCGAATAGTTTAAGAAATCAACTGTATCATTAATAAAAAGCAAAAAAAGAGTTGGACCTAGTATGGAACCTTGGGGAACCCCTACTGTAACAGGCAAAATGGACGAGGGGCAGTGATTAATGACGTGGTTGGGTGATTTATAAGTCACTCTTACAAGAAAGGTAAGATTGGAACCATTTGGCGACGGTGTCCCTTATACCGTACCGTTCTAATTTGTTTAACAACACTGAATGATTGACGCAATCAAAAGTTTTAGTTATATCGCAGTAAATTCCAACAACAAACTTTTTTCTTTCGAAAACCATACTGTCTATCAGTGATAATGCTATTCAATTCTAAATGACGAAGAAGTCTTGATAGCATTGCATATTCAAAAATTTTTGAAAATGAAGAGTTAAGTGATATTGGGCGGAAATTAGAAACTTCACTATGACTACCCTTTTTGTGAACCGGAATGACTAGGGCACATTTTAGTAGCGTAGGAAACACACCGTGTTCAAATGACAGATTAATTAGTTTAGTGATAGGGCTAACAATCGCTAAGTGAACTTGTTTTAAAAGTTTACAGAGTATGTCATCTGGACCATAGCTGTTTTTGTTTTTAAGTTGCTTTATAATTAGGCACATGTCTTCTTCACTAAATGGAAAAGCACACATACTGCTATATGTTCTTGATTTTTTAACATTTTAACATTACCGGTAGATGACATGTTTGATATTATTCTGAGTGGTTCTTCTATAAAGAATGTATTGAATTTTTTTGCCACTTGATTAGGGTCATTAATTGTGTTTGTATCTGTATCCGTACGCAAAGATATGTTTGAAAAGTGTGTTTCTTTGCCAGTAAGTTGAGATATGAGTGACCAAGCAGCTTTTTGTTGATTATCGGCATATAGGATTTGATTAGAATAATATACAGCTTTGGTCTTTTAGACAAGTTGACGATGACGACGTTTACTTTGTGAGTAAAAGGGAGTTAGTTCTGGGTACTTAGTTGTTAGCTGATAACAGATCGTGAAGGTTTTGGCTGGACATTTTTACAGAATTTGTTACCCAATTTGAATTAGTATTACATTTTTTGAGGAACTTCAACCTACATGGAAAAAAAAGGTTGAAGTAATGCAGGATAGTTTTGTGGAAATAATTAATACATCATCAAGTGTTGAAAAATTTTCAAAATCGATTTATAACAGTAGACTTGCACAAATTATCTATTATTATGATATTAATGTTTTTCAGTTTCTACTTGAATTATTGGCGTAAACTTTTTAGCTTTATTATACCGGGTCCGCCTTTGGGAGCTGATCCTATGAGTATCTGCTAAACCAAACTTACTATAATTTTGAAAATTTGTGATATAGCTATCTCATCTAAATACTATATTCGTACCACTTCCGGTTATACCGAAGTCGGTATAGTCGCTTATTTTAAATGGAACACCCCGTATATTAATACATTTTTGGATTCTATGTCGAATTTTAAGGTAAGTTTGTTAAATAAACTAGATACGAAATTTCAGTCGTTTAAAAAAAAACTATTTCTTAAAAAAATTGACAGATGCGGTCTTAGTAATAACTCGTTAATTGTTCTGTTCCTGTCAAACAATTTGAATAAAACTTTGAGGTGTTGTAGGCAAAGGTTTATTGCAACAGTCTGCAAAAAAATGACATTTGTATTTTTCATAAAAATAATGTCTAAACTTGACTATCAAAAAATGCAAGTTACTCAAAAAAATCAAATGGAAACAACTATTTTTTATTACTCAGATCGATTTAACGTCAAAAATTAAGGTAAGTTTGTTTAAAACTTTATTTGCCTAAACGTAACAGTTTCATACTTATTAAAAAAGTCCCAATTTTAAAATTTGTGATAAAAATGAGCTACATACTTAAATCTAGTATTCCTTGTTCGTGATCACCATGGAAACCAAATAACTAAGAATTGAAATAAAGAAAAATATTTGAATAAGTTACTGCAAAAAATTATAAAAATTGATAATTTTGTGATTCAAAAGTCATTTTTGCCAAATAGAAATTTTCTAAGTCATTTTTTTCAAATCGATATACAACATAAAATGTAAAAATTTAATACTTTATGAGTAAATCGAAAAAAACTACTTTTTACTGCGGAGGTAGTAACTACATACTTGTCAGTGCATTCTTACACGATAAAGGCGCTTATTTAGTATTTCTTGTTCGTGATCAAATGTAAATTAATTTACATTAAATGTTCAAAATGTTGCCCGTTAGACGCAAGACATTGTTGAACCCGTCTTATAACGGCTTCATTTGTAGCCCTTTGAATTTCTTGTGGAGAAAAGAATTGAAGGCATTTTGCACTCTTGCAATGCAATCGTCTTTAGTTGCTAGTGGTGTAGTATATTGTATATTTTTAATTCGACCCCAAAGATAAAAATCCATTGGCGTAAGATCAGGTGACCTAGGTGGCCATGGAAAGGAACCATTATTGGCAAACCAACGATCTTCAAAAATTTCATAAAGTTTCATGGAAACAGCGTTGGTGTTGTGAGGGGGCGCACCGTCTTGTTGATACCATACATTTTCCCTTTCTAGATTTAATTTCAAATTTTCGTTGTAAAAATACACGTCAAAGATTTCGTTATTCCGAATAGCACAAAATACGTTAAAATTCCAAATTTTCTGAAAATGGCATTCGCGAATTGGATTGCTATTTTCGTTATTCCAGTAATGCGAGTTTAGGCGATTAAATATGCCATTTTTCGTAAATTTAGATTCGTCCGTCCACATGATATTAGTCAAAAAATTAGGAATTTCTTGTATTTTGAGCAAAATTGTTTCACAAAATTCGATACGTTTCAAGAAAGCCCCTTCTTTCAAATGTTGAACTAATTGTAAACAGTATGGTCTAATCTTATGTTTCTTAAGAATTCTTATGATAGTTGGTGTTAAGCCAATATCTGTTTTCGCGTCGTTTATGGAATTACAAGGATAGGCACGGAAATATCCTAAAGTTATAACTTCATTCTGTTCGTTATCAATAGCAGTTTTTTTGCGAGGCGCAGAGTATTTAAATGTGCCAAACTGTTCCAAATTATGAACCACACGTCTTATTGTATCTGCTGATGGTCGGGGGCGCTCAGTAAAGCGTTCGATAAATGTTCTTACTGTTCGTTTTCCAACTCTATGGCATTCTCCGTGAATTAAAATTAAATTCAAATAATCTGTATTAGAATATTCAAGTCGAGCCATTTCATCAAGAAAAACACAAACTATCAACAATTTTATTAAATTATTGACTACAAAAGAAAAACAAAATAAACAAGCATCTTTATCGTGTAATGATGCGCCGATAAGTATGTATTACCTCCGCAGTAAAAAGTAGTTTTTTTCGATTTACTCGTAAAGTATCAAATTTTTACACTTATGTTGTATATCGAATTTGAAAAAAATTACTTAGAAAATTTCTATTTGGCAGAAATTACTTTTGAATCACAAAATTATCAATTTTTATAATTTTTTGCAGTAACTTATACAAATATTTTTCTTTATTTCAATTCTCAATTATTTGGTTTCCATGGTGACCACGAACAAGGAATACTAGATTTAAGTATGTAACTCATTTTTATGACAAATTTTAAAATTGGGATTTTTTTGATAATAAGTATGAAACTGTTACGTTTAGGCAAATAAAGTTTTAAACAAACTTACCTTAATTTTTGACGTTAAATCGATCTGAGTAATAAAAATAGGGTTTCCATTTGATTTTTGAGTAACTTGCATTTTTGATAGTCAAGTTTAGACATTCATAATTTTATTTTTATGAAAATGTCATTGCAGACTGTCATCTGTCAATTTTTTTAGAAAAATGTTTTTTGAAAACGACTAAAATTTCGTATCTAGTTTATTTAACAAACTTACCATAAAATTCGACATAGAATCTAAAAATGTATTAATATACGGGGAGTTCCATTTAAAATAAGCGACTAAGTACCGACTTCCGGTATAACCGGAAGTGGTACGAACGTGAAAATATTTTAGATGAGTTAGCCCTAACATCATTACCCTGTTACCAAATTTTCGAAATTATAGTAAGTTTGGTTTAGCAGATACTCATAGGATCAGCTCCCAAAGGCGGACCCTGTATTCTCATCGAGCATTAAAGATTCATTTGCAATTTGCAACGTCTCAAGACTTGTTAACGTAAATATTGTATTTTTTCTTATAGAAGAGTTTCAATTGTATTAAGCAAATTCTGGGTTTAAAAGTTGTTCTTGTTAACAAAGTAATTTATATTTCATTATCTCTTTTTTTGCGCTTTTAGAGTAAAATTAAGGTTTAGTTACTTTCCGTATAATAATAATTTTTTGAAATGGTGCAAGATGAATGTAAAATTACTGTAAATTGCGTTTAAATTTGTGTAATAATACACAATTTTTTCTTGCCATAAATTAAATGTAGGAAATGAATGTTGGGTAGTTGAACTAAAAACACGATACATTCAGCTTTATTTTACATAAATATATAGAATTTGCATTAGTTTAGATTCAATACGAATAATTGCATAAACTGAACTCATCTTAAGAAACCCGATTTGTAAGAATAAAATATAACATATAGATCGACTTTTTTTGGTGTCGGTTTACGATTAAAGATTATAATAGTTTTAGTTTGATTTTGTTCCTTTTTAATCACTACAAATCAACGCTTGAGTGCATGTGCAATAAATCATGCAGAAATATCTCAAGGTCTATTTATATGATATATATTATGAGATATTTGCTTATGCGTGTGCTTTAGATTTTTTTAATCAGGTGCAATTGTTCGTAGTGATTCTTAACATTATTATTAATATTTGTAAAGAAACGAGTTTTCTTCCTTGGCGGGCAGTCACTGACTCCTTTACTCTTGAAACCTTGCACTTAACGTCTAGATTTTTAATTTTTACGTTTTGTTTGATTTTAACATCTTTATAAGAAACGTAGTTATTAAGGTTGAGCTAAAAATATTAAATGTTTAAACGCAAAGTTTCTATAAAAAATTATGAATATTACTAATGAAGACGTTGGTAAACTAATCACACGCCACTTTAAGACTAGTAGCCGGAAAGATATTTAATACCTATAAACTAACGTACTATTTCTTTGGACTTTATTTTTAGAATATTACATTTTGTAAAACTAATTACCGTTTGTAAACATGCTACGTGGTAAATAATACCTACTACAGCTATGAGAACTACTAATAATAACTTTAAAATATGGGAAACGAGAGGGAAATGCTTTAATAGATTTGTTAGCAAAAGGATTAAAGTTATTTAATAGATATATGCTCATAATTGGTTGTAACTGGTCGAACTAGCTAAAGTGTTAATAATAAAAAATTAATACAACGGGTATTCAGCCATAAGTAGTAAAAGCGATATGGAAACCTGGAAACAGTTATGTCTTACACAGAATTTATATCATTTTGGTAGGGTCAATCGACCAGTGAATGAACAAATAATACATATTCTTAATTTGAATTTAGATTACAACTGCTAGGGTCACAGTGAATTCAAATCTTTCAATTCGCTTAGAAAGCCCTGTCATTTAAAATTTTTAAATACCAAAACTAAACGGTAACAAGTTAATTGAACATGGTGTTTATTTTCATATAGAAAAGTAACAAAACCTGTATAGCCTACGGAACTACCTACGTTTGTTACGGGCGAAAATGGCAGCAGAATCGGAGGTAACAGGTAAGATACATGTGCTGGAAGCTCAGTAGGAAAGGTGTTATTAATTTCGCGATTAGGATAGCTCGTAATGCACAAGGCACAACAGGGGGAAGTCATGAATTAAATGGGCGCCAGTTTGTTTATACTCAACAATAACGGGGTCGCGAGATTCCACATCTAAGTTCAAAACAAACAAAAACTTGCTTATCTTTCGTCGCATAAACCTATTGTATCGGTAAATTAAAAGCCTTGATCCGGCATTTCCTGTAAAGCTTCAAAATATTTGCACATAATCAAAATAAAAGGACGTACTAATGGACCAGCTGATCGGTTATCAATCTTATTTGCTCTAATTTTACTTTACGTTAAATTTTATTAGTGAAATTTCAAAAAAAGTTAAAAAAGAAAATAATCTAGCAGAGAAATCTCTTGCAAATTATTACGTTAAAAGCTTTCATCAAAATAAAAAAAAAGTAAATGAACGTTACCGTTGTAAGGTAATGCAAATAAAAAATTTCCTTAAAAAAAATAAACAGCTTAGTAACATGAACGTAATCGAAATATCTTATCGTTTAAATTTAGTATTTCGTAAATAATAATGCTGTGAGGAAGTAATGAACTCACATATAATCTTATGTTCAACAACTATTAAATCGGGAAGACTTTTGCAAGGTTCAAAATTCCCAAGACCATCTATCTTAATTACCTTAATTTTAGTTAACATCTTAAAGGTATAATAATGACGTCGAAAACATAAATTTGACAAATTTTCGTGCTATTACGATTAACTGTTGAATACACTTCGGTAAAATTACCTTAACCGCCTGAAGGACTTCTATACAGTACTATGCACAAAAGAAAGCGTATTTATCCGCCTAAATAAGTACAAAAAGACAACTTCATTAAAATCACCAAAAAGAAAGATAGGAAAGTAATTATCGTAATTCGCATAAAATTGATCAATCTAATTCTCTCTTTCTGACAACGGTAAAGGCAATACTCGCGCAATTGACCCTTTGACAATTAATCGACTGACACCAATAACTGTTCGATCTCTTCTGCGAACGGCCTCACAGTCCGGCAACTTTTCTGTCGACATTTTCAGCTATCTGACTATTTTTAAATTATATATACACGAACTTAGTGACGAAGATATTTAAGCCAAGGCCAGGTGATTTAATAACTTCTCCAGTTAACCTAAGAGACACAAACATTTATTTATTTACAATGAACCGAAAAACAAAACTCCCTTTTCACCACAAGATCACGTCATCTTTTTTTTAATTGTCCATTAAAGATCTTCCAGACTAAAAACTGCATAATTTCCCAGGAAAAAACAAACTTGATACCTAGAATCGAGCTGCACATATCCTGTTACTCAAATAAATTTTCTGTAACTTTCCCAATAATAACTAAACTCAATAAATGAACTGGTAAAAAAAACGCAGAACTATTTAACCGCGACTGAACCTCTCGTTATCAAACACGATAACGCAAATAAATTTATACCCACACATATTAGTTTCTTAAAAACTCTCTTCATCCATAATGAAAATCAATTCCTTTTATCGAAACTGCGATAACAAACAAATAAAAATTTCGGGTAACAACGTTAATTTAAAATTCTACATAAATTTCGGAACCCAACACAGATATTATATTGGGATTGATATCCGGGGTGGGTTCTGACATTTTCTTAACAATTTGATTTTTGTTGTACCAAATTTGGTCGGGAACGTCTGGCCACTGTTCCACTGCTTCTTGACATTTTCCATTACACTTACGTCATAGTGTTCATCTTCAACGCTTTTTACAATACCTGTTTATGCCAGAAACCTTCGCGGGAGTGTACTAAACAACTTCCCAACTTTTTGTGGCGATCGGATGAATGGTGTAGTATGGATAGGAGGGACCCCCCTGGGTCAAACAATAATTTTTCAACGTTTTATCGCAATTTCATTTATACAAGGTGGTCCAGAATTATATACCATAATTGCTAGAGCTGATAGTACGTTAAAAAATACGGGTGCCTCTTTATATACACCTTGTTCCTTAACTTAATAGTAAGGGAGATACAACCCTGTAAAGAGGTGAAAAATGAAAACCATTTCTTTATATTTTCCAGACGCTTTTGAATAACGGGTTCATATTTTAGGGGTGAGTGTATGACATTAGCATAATTAAATTTATGTTAACAGTTATTCCATGCCTTACGATTAAGGGATAGTTTTAGGTGGTACGTATGAGTTATTACGTCATTTGCATTTTAATTTGCAATTATTTAAACAAAATTCTTTAAAACAATGATTCTCCAGACGCAAAAAAGGTACTCTTGTTACACTTCGCTAATTATTACCATTTTCGAGTAATTTAAAGTAAAAGTGCATTTTTATGTATCCGTAACCAAGTCCTTTAATAAGTCAAGTAGAGTTAGGAATAGAAGTTTGAAAAATATGGAACTCTGGAATTGTCGCAGGATCTGTAACAAACAAAATACACCCACGTACCACACAAAATTAAAAAACATCGAACGCGTTTAGATAGTACGCTATCATCATCAGCGGTAGACTAGGGTGAAGTAAAGAAAATTTCTAACATATATACCATCAACGAGTAACGCTTCTTTGCTTAACTGGTGAAAGTGAAAGTGAAAGTTATGAAAGTTTAATGAGTTCTGAGTAGCCTAAAGGTCTTTCATCATCATTATTCATTAGAATTTGTTTTTTTTTTGAAGATTTTTAAACTTTCATAACAATCAAGTTCGTACTTATTACTAACATGTTTGATTAATGATACCTTAACTACTACATGATTTTTATCAAACGTATGTAGGGCTACGGCAGACTTGTCCCAACGTTTCTATTTTATATGAGGTAAATGTTCTTTAAAGCGAATTTTGATAGGTCGTTTAGTTTGCCCCACATATATTTGTTTACAATTTTTACAACTAATTTTATAAAGTCCCGTCCTATCCTGCTTATCCACTTTATCTTTCGGATTGCCTAAAAGAGTTTGCAAAAAACTATTATCTGAAGTAGTGACTGTTTCTAAATTAATATTGGAAAACATTTTAGATAGACCTTCTGTATAAACAGGATAGTTTGGTCAGTTTACATACTTTGTTTCTATTTGTTCTCTAGCGTTACCTAATGTAGTTTCGTTCTTAACCCTCATCCTATGTGTTTGTTTCGTAACTATATTCATAACCGCTTCATCTGAAAACCCATTCTATGCACCAATTACTTTAATAGTGCGCAATTCTTTATTATAATTTTGAACTGAAAGAGGAAAATTAAGCAATCTATGAACCAAAAAGTTAAAAGCCGTGAGTTTATGCTGTCTACAGTGATTTGAGTCATTAGTCATGAATATTTTAGTGCTAGTTTCCTTACGATAAATATCTATATCTAGTTTACTACCATTTCTTGTTACCAGAGTATCAAGGAATGGAAGACTGTCATTTGCTTCTATCTCATAGGTAAATTTGATTGTCGAAAATTTAGAATTTAAAGTTTCTACAAAGTTCTCAGCGCTACAAATTTTAGTATTAAGGATTGCAAATACATCATCCACATATCTAATCCAAACTTTAGGAAAATAAAGCAAATCGCGTTTTAAGTCTGTGTCAAATTTACCCATGAATAGATTGGCTATAAACAGAGATAAGCTATTGTCCATTGCCGTACCATGTTCTTGCTGGAAAAATTGATGGTTAATTTTGAAAAAGGTTTGTTTCATACAAAAATCTGTTAATTTAAGAAAATCTTCTACTTCTCTATCGTCCAAATGGTTTTATTTTAAAACATCTTCTAAATAAACTAAGGTTGATCTATTGGAATGCTCGGAAACAGTGAATAAACGTCGAATGAGACTAAAATTTCATTTTCTGTAAGTTCAGTATTTTTAATTTTATCAATACTGGCAACAGGTTTAAATACTAATGAATTTGATGAGTGGATTACTTTTTTGCATCACTTGGTCATTAATCATATAAAGTAATTGCTAAACGATTTATACATCAGAAGAAATTGTCAAAATTATGTAGATCCAACAAACAATTCCTGCAAAATGGTAATGCCACAAACGAAAATATCGTTATTAACAAATCTTCTGAGACTTTTAATAAAGCAGAAATAGATTTGTTAAATAAAAGTTTGAAATATAATCTTAATTTTAACAAACCTCCGTTGGATAAAATCATAGTAGGCATAGAAAGTTCGATTAAATCACTGGATGAAAAGTGCAAAAAAGTACGTTAGACAAGCCAGTAAAATTCAAATTTCGGAAAATGTCCAACAGTCAAAATTTAATTTAAATCATTCAGAACTTCGAATTGTTAAAGATCTCAAAAGTAAAAATTGTTTTTATCTCAAAGAGGATTATTTTGCTTCAGTCAAAGAACTCTTAGATTCAGGTCCTTATCCAGTAATTGCCAAAGATCCTCTTCCTAAAATGATTACTTTAACTAGGAAGGTTTTATTAACATGTAAAAGACGTGTGGATTACTCTCTTAGGTTTCGACTAACGGTATCCACTCTGGGGCTACCTAGAATGCATTGCTCGCCTAAGATTCATAAACCAAGTAATGCTATGCGACCCATTGTTTCTGGTATTAATTCACCCACTTATCTGCTGTCCAAATGGTTATCTAGTAAATTTCATAACCTCTCCTACCAACAGCCAGTGTGGCAAATTCGTATGAATTTATTGATAAAATTAAAAACATTGAACTTAAAGAAAATGAAATTTAGTCTCATTCGAAGTTTGTTCACTGTTTCCGAACGTTTCAACAGATCAAACCTTAGTTTATTTAGAAGATGTTTTAAAACAAAACGATTTGGACGATAGAGAAGTAGAAGATTTTCTTAAATTAACAGATTTGTGTATGAAACAAACCTTTTTAGTCAATCTATTCTTGGGTAAATTTGAAACAGACTTAAAACACGATTTGCCTTATTTTCCTAGAATTTGGATTAGATACGTGGATGATGTGTTTGCCATCCTTAATACTAAAATTTGTAGTGTTGAGAACTTTGTTGAAACTTTAAATTCTAAATTTCCGACAATCAAATTTACCTATGAGATAGAGGCAAATGACAGTCTTCCGTTCCTTGATACTCTGGTAACAATAAATGGTAGTAAACTAGATATAGATATTTATCGTAAGGAAACTAGCACTAAAAGATTTATAACCAATGACTCAAATCACTGTGAATAGCATAAATAGAATAAATAAAAACAAAGTATGTAAAGTTACCAAACTATCCAGTTTATACAAAAGGTCTAACTAAAATCTTTTTCAAAATTAATTTGAAAACAGTCACTGCTTCAGATAATAGTTTGCAAACTCTTTTATGCAATCCAAAAGATAAAGTGGATAAGCAGGATAGGATGGGAATTTATAAGATTAGTTGTAAAAATTGTGAACAAATGTATGTGGGGCATACTAAACGACCTATCAAAATTCGCTTTAAAGAACATTTAGCTCATATAAAATACAAGCGTTGGGACAAATCTGCCGTAGCCCTACATATGTTTGATAAAAATCATGTAGTAGATAAGGTATCATTAATCAAACATGTTAGTAATAAGCACGAACTTGATTGTTATGAAAGTTTAGAAATCTTCAAAATCAAACAAATTCTAATGAATAATGATGATCAAGGACCTTTAGGCTACTCAGAACTCATTAAAGCTTCATAACTTTCACCAGATAAGGAAAGAAGCGTTACTCGCTGTTGGTATATACGTTAGAAATTTTCTTTACTTCACCATAGCCGACCGCTGATGATGATAGCGTAGCTATCGAAACGCGTTCGGTGTTTTTTAATTTTGTGTGGTACGTGGGTGTATTTTGTTTATTAGGAATAGAAGCTTTTCTTATCAACGATACTTTAATAATACTTAAAGAAGAGTTACAGCTTTCAAAGAGTCATACAATAATAATTTAAATTTTAATTAATCACCAGAATAATGTTTTATAGACAATGTTCAAAATGTCCTCCATTTTGTTGTCCACACAATCTAATTCTTTTTGTTAGTGAAAGCATTATTCCATTTAATTCCACTGCATTGTTTTGTTAAGTTTGTAAAGTCTTGCTTGATTTTGTCCCTCAACTCATTTAATGTATTAATTGGAGTGTTATACACTTTTGATTTCAAATAACTCCATATAGTAAAATCCAGTGGATTGAGATCACAACTCCGAGGAGGCCATTTAATTGGTGCATCTGCACCTCGACCAATCCATTTGTTAGAGAACTGGTAATGCAACCACCTTCTACAAATTCTGGTAGAGTGTGGTGTAGCGCCATCGTGCATAAAAACATCTTTCTTCGTATGTACAGTGGAATATCTTCTTCAACAATATCATAGAAAGCATTATCTAGAAAATCGTAACACATGTTTCCATTTAAATTTCCAGGAAAAATGTGGTACCCTATAAAACGATTTCCTAAAGTTGCTGTGTACACATTTATTTTAAAAGTATGTTGGAATTGAGTTTGTATGGTCGCCCTGGGATTTTCCTCAGCCCAGAATGCACATTTATAGAATTAAACATACCTTGCCTTGTGAATGTGGCTTCGTCCGTAAAAAGAATGCTGTTTAAAACATTTTTGTCATTTTGAATTTTGTCTTCACAAAAATTCTATCTGAGTAACATGTCGTCAGGTAGCAATTCCTGTACTTGCCGATAGTCATATGGGTGCAACTGCTGTTTATGCAGAACTCTTAAAGCACTTTGATGGGAAATGTTCATTCTTTATCCTAACTTATGTGTACTTATCGTGTCTAGAATTTGTTGTTCAACGCGCACAGTTCTTGTTCCTCTACGACGACCAGTATCTGTGTTTCTCTTTTCCGAAGACAACCGGTTTCTGGGTTTCTCTCAATCGTTGTTCAGTACTTAAAAATGTTTTGGCATTGGGGATACTTCTATTCGAAAACTTTTCTCTATAACGTCTTACAGCGGCAGCAGTATTTCCCGAACATTTTTCTAACACCAAAAGTATGTCTGACAATTCAGAATTTGAATAGTTTACGATTTTCAGGACATAAATATGAAAAACTTTAGAAAAACGACGTGTTTAACAAATTTAACTTTCGAATATGCTACAAATGTCATTAAAACAGTTCATTTGTTATTAGACGTCACTTAGTTTCGTAGAATACTTGATTTTAAAGTATCGTTTATAAAAGAAGCTTCTATTCCTAAGCTTACTTCACTTATTAAAGGACTTGGTTACGATGACATAAAAATGCACTTTAACCTTTACTTTAAATTACTCGAAAATGTTAATAATTATCGAAGTGTAACAAGAGTACCTTTTTTGCGTAGAATAAATAGTCTGCAGAATCATTTTTTAAAGAATTTTGTTTAAATAATTGCAAATTAAAAAAAAATGACGTAATAGCTCATACGTACCACCCAAAACCATCCCTTAATCGTAAGGGATGGAATAACTGTTGACAAATTTAATTATCCTATTGTCATACACTCACCCCTAAAATATGAACCCGTTATTCAAAAGCGTCTGGAAAATGTTTTTAAAAAAATGGTTTTTATTTCACCGCTTTACATGGTTGTATCTCCCTTACCATTAAGTTCAGGAACAAAGTGTATATAAAGAGGTACCCTTATTTTTTAACGTACTATCAGCTCTATCAATTACGATATATAATTCTGGACCACCTTGATATATATATATATATATATATATATATATATATATATATATATATATATATATATATATGTATACAGGGTAAGTCATCAGTGCGCCGTCGGACGATCCTGGCTTTATTATTAAAAATAAAATAAATGTTATAGCGCCGCTCTATATTAGACTTAGATGTGCATCGAATAAAACAGTTTCATCCCAATAGGGTGTTCCATAATTGCAGGACCGAACTCAGCTTTGTTTTGTTAAATGCGACCCTATATTTATTTAATTTTTGGCAGACGAGTAAACAAGACCCTGCTCTATCTTTTGACCTTCATACTTCCTGATTATACTGTACTGGATGTTTACAAAACATAGTCAATTTTGCAAATTAGAAATGACCATAACTTTTGTTTTTAAATGGAACACTGTGTATTTTATCATGTCATCGTGTTCTGTTTTTAATTCTCTTACTTTTTTATTAAGCATGTAATATACCTAACGTTACGCGTTCTCGAAATATTTAAGATGTGTTGCAAAATTAATAACAATTGTGACAAACTGGACGGTCTATACAAAAGTAATAAAGCAAACAAACGAATTTGTATTTGAAAAATCATAAATTATTGAGAAAATTATAATAAGTTATAACTAAATCAAATGCTCGATGTGTCCACCATTTTCTTGCAAACAGGTGTGAATTCTCCTCAAAAAAGAATCTTCAACATTTCGCAGCATATTTTGGTTAACCATTTGAAATGCATTCCGTATTCTAATTTTCATATCTTCTTTGGTGGTAGGAGATTCTTGGTATACTAAGCTTTTAATATAACCCCACAGGAAAAAAATCTAGTTTTGTCAGATCAGGAGTCCGAGCTGGCCATCCTATTGGCCCTCCTCTCTCAATCCATTTATTGGGAAACGTTCCGTCTAGATGTTTCCTAGCAATGCGACTATAGTGGGGAGGCGCACCATCCTGCTGAAACCACATCCTTTGACGTATGTCTAACGGCAATTCTTCAAGAAGCGGAAGTAACTCATTTTGAAGAAATTCAAGATAGGTTTGACCATTAATGTTTCTTTCAAAAAAGTAGGGTTCAATTATATGGTTCCCTACTATCCCGCCCCACACATTCAAAGACCAGCGATGCTGATGACCTATTCTTCTAATAGCGTGGGGATTTGTATTGTCACAATAATGGAAATTATGCCTGTTCACAAAACCACTTTTATGAAAGGTTGCTTCGTCGGTCATCAAAATGTGTTTAAAGAAATCATTGTCCTGTCCTAATCGTTCCAGTGCCCACTGGGAGAATTCCAAGCGTCTTTGAAAATCATTTGCATTCAGTTCTTGGACTAGTTGAAAATGGTATGGATGAAATTTATTTTTTCGAATAATTTTGGAAACACTAGTTTGACTAATACTTAAATCAGCACTGAGGTTTCTTGTGCTAACGTTTGGATTTTCCACTACACTGGTTAGTACCACAAATACGTTTTCTGCGTTTATAACCCTATTTTCTCGTTCTTTTCTTTCGTATTGTACATGTCCTGTTCTTTCAAATCTTTCTTTGAGTTTTTCAAATATCCTTGGATCAGGATGCCTGCGCTCAGGAAATTGTTGTTGATAAATTCTGGAAGCAAGAAATGAATTTCTTTCACCTTCGCCCAAAGCGTAGACCATGTAAATACATTCATCTTGTGAAAATTTCATGTTTCGCACTAAACTGAGGAACTAATGAATGACGTTTAAGCCAAACGTCAGGAATTATAAATCGCAGGCCTACTGAATGCCCTTTTTACACTTATTGCCATATTATAAAATTATGATTTGAAAAACTCGAATAAGAAGTAAACCTTTGTCCATTAGTGTTTATTGGACCATATTGTCAACAAGACATTTACGATTTGTAAATATTCAAAGCAAAAGTCATGATTATTTTATTAATTTTGCAACAAATCTCAAATATTTCGAGAACGCGTAACGTTAGGTATATTACATGCTTAATAAAAAAGTAAGAGGATTAAAAACAGAACACGATGACATGATAAAATGCAGGGTGTTCCAATTAAAAAACAAAAGTTATGGTCATTTCAAATTTGCAAAAATTGACCATATTTTGTAAACACCCAGTATAGTTATAATCAGAAAGTATGAAGGACAGAAGATAGACCAAGGTCTTGTTTACCGGTCTACCAAACCTTACAGTTCTACTGTTAATATTAAAGTCTTCAGAACAATTTAAGTAAAGGTATAAATTTTCACTTTTTTAAAGAGAAAATGCTCTAATTTAGCAACGCCACAAAATAAATTTAAGAACGAAGTACCGTTTTTTAGCATTCAACAAGACAAATAATAATAAAATTAAATAAATATAGGGTTCCATTTAACAAAACAAAGCTGAGTCCGGTCCTGCAATTATGGAACACCCTATAGGGATGAAACTATTTTTATTCGGTGCACATCTAAGTCTGATATAGATCGGCGCTATAATATTTTTTTTTATTTTTAATAATAAAGCCACGATCTTCCGACGGCGCACTAATGACTCGCCCTGTATATATATATATATATATATATATATATATATATATATATATATATATATATATATATATATATATATATATATATATATTATATTGTATTTTGAATAAGTACGCGATTTTAAACTGTAATGCATAATAAAATAATATTTAAAAACAATTCTACCAAAAAAAAAAGTAATTTCCCCGATGGGAGTTATTAATTACATTACCAGTCCGATAATTTAACCGCTAGTTTAACGTTTATTGTTAGAATATTATTAAATTGTTACAGATTTTTTTATTTTTACCATTTTTAGTTTGGTATTTTAACTGAAATTATGTATATTCGTTTTTACAGTTTATATTGATTCTGCAGCACCCAGTCGAAAATCTTGGTTAAAAGTCTTCATTTATATAAAAATAATTTTGATTTAAATTCCATTTCTAGTCCCTCGATCAGCTTGACATTTCATATCTAATTTAAGAGCTCCATCTACTTGAAAAAATTTGAACACCGTGTAGGTTAACAAATACCTCCGGTGGTCCTACATGTACCAAAAGTTGATAAGGATCTACGATTTTAATAGCCGCATGCCAAATTTCATCATTCCAGCTCAAACGGTCTGACCGCTATGGTGATTACATACAGACATACACACAGACGGTATGCCAAAAATGGCCAAAATGGATTCAGTGACCCTCAAAACATGAAGATCCATCAAAATCTCGAGGATCGCAATGCCTTCCCTTTACATTTCGCATAGTATACGGAAACGTAAAAAAAAAGAAGAAATAATGAAATTTGTAATAAAGAAACAAGTGTGTTAACTAAAAAAGTAAAAAAAGATACCATATGTATGCAAGTCCTCTATCCCTTTCCCTGTGGTGTCCAGGCGCATGCAGAGGCTCGTGTACAAAACTGACAACTCTAAACATTATTTGAGTGCCTACACTGATAAATAATTAGGGTTTCCTTTATTAATGAACACTTAACCTTTACTTTATTAATATAGAGATTCTTCACCTAATTTTACAGTGGCAGATTTACATTCAGCAATGTCGTGTATTTTTTACAGGTCTCAAATTGCTTTACCAGTCATTTTAATAAAAACATCTAAAATATTACAATATACTCTGTAAGATTTACAGATTATGGAAGACGCAATATTCTTTTATAAAAGAAAATTCGTAATTATTAGGTAAATACGATGAGCACACTATTTCCTTATTTCTGTAATATAAAATTTTATCGACCAATCTGATTCCTTCCTCAAAGATATAAAACAAAAGTGTGAAATTTCCAAACATTATCTTTGTAATACATAACATGATGACTGCACTTTGGTGACAAATTTCACAACTAAGTATAACAAATTGCAATTTTTACCATACATTCCTTTTATAATTATTTACACTTTTTCATCGATAACCTAAATGCGGTATCTTTATTGTTAAACTTTTATTTCAAAAGCGGATGTGTAATACTAATTTGCAATAGGCTATAAACAAATGTATTAATTTATAGTCAGATATTGAATAATGATCCATTAAATAATAAAGAAAGGATTATGTCACTTCGATTATTGATTTTATTACCAATAAAATAGATTGTTTGTCTGTAAGTGTTAAAGATTTTGTTCATTTAATTGACATTCATTTAGTATAAACCATAAATTTTACTTGTTCGCTTTGTTAATAATTTGCAAATGAAATTGTTCAATTTTTACTTATACGTATCAAGGTAGTACAAAATCATAAAATGGCTAAACACCTACATATTCTTAAAGTTGTTTAAACTGCTATTGCAATAGCTTTAAGGTTAATGTCTGAATAAATTTTTTATTCAATTATCACTTTTAAAATGTCACCATTTTTTTACCATATTTTTTCTTTGCATTTATATTTGGTTGTTATTGAAGCTATATAAGTCTACGACGGTTAACCATGTAGTACAAGGTATCTCAAATTACATTAGTGTTTATTGTATGTAAAAATATGTAGGTACATGCCCGTCAAGCCGTTCCCTAACTTAATATGAACACATACATAATGATTTTGTACCACCCCACACTCATTCACTATCCACTCATTTCTAACTCTGTCCATTCTCGCCTTACCGCAAAAATATTGTCCCATAGAATTTATTGTACTTTCATGTATTTTCTGACATACCTATACCTATAGGCACGCTGCTTAATTTCACCATCAATTCTGCGATCTACAGAGAAATTCTACTAACTCGTCAATCCGAAATCTTATCATGCTAATATTTTTGGCGAGTCAAACTGTTTGATCAGAATATGCCGGAGCTCGTGCATTCACGAAACTATCAATTAATCCGTTTGCTTAGTGCATGTATGTCTGCCTAACTCATTTACCCATGAATGCGTTAAATGGCCTCGATGACAATATGCACCTTGTCTAGTTCCAATATTTCATTCGAGCCACCTCTCATCCTCTTACCATCATATACTGTTTTTATTCCATCTACTGGACATTTACGTACTCCATACTCATTTAAACTGTGTAAAAGTGAAAATCCTCAGTTGTTGAAGCATAAAATGTGGAGCTGAGGGGCCAGTTTTTTTACTGTAATTCTGGACGTACGCAATACGCCTAACTTCTTCCTCCATATCCGCTTTTGTTCTAAGCACACTATAGATACAACCAGAAAGTGATATGTTCTACGCACCGCTCATACTTTTGGATTCACCTCTTTACCATGTATACATATGAACACGTTAATGTTTAAATCTCCAAAATTTTCTAGAACGCGTTCTGCATATTCCCTCTGTACACCCACCCATCCATACAAATATTTTAATAAAATCAGTCTTTCACTTTGGCTTACTTTAATACGTTCTCCACATCTTTCCAGAAATTCTCATATTCTTGGTAGTTCTCTTCATTTACCAGTGTGTAAGATGCAATAAAAATATCTTTCAAAATATCACTTTAATTCTAATCTACATTTCCTGGAGAAAAACCAATTCATTTGCACCTTGTCATTCATACACACACGTATTCATGCAATCTTCAACTAGGCCTAACTGTGTCAATCTCCCATCTTAGCCATAGAGATCTGAGACAACTATACCAGATATGTCAGTAACTGCATAACAGGTATATCGGCTTCAGCCAATTCGTACCCCGGATGATATAGCATTCCCTACTAATGGCATCATCCCACCACCGGTCAGTGTGGCCCACTTGTTACAAACGCGGCTGGTTACCCCGGACGTACCCATCGTAACTCTATACAAGCTAAAGTACGCCCAAGAATATCAGTGAGTAATAAATCATGTTATTAGTGATATAGTGTCGTTTTTTCCATGGAAGTGGCAAACAGAAATCAGTAGCGAACCGGGCTAGTTTAAACCAGGATGCTGTAAATATGCCGCCTGCAAAATATTGTGTTAAATAAAGACTGTTCAAATAAACGGCAAACAAAGGACCGCCCTTTAAAATTCGAATTACGCCTGAAGGTCTGGCAAGCCATAGACGTGCGGTTTTCAGTGTATTAAAAATTGTAGATTTGTATATTTTACAGACCTTACAGTGCATAAGTACGTCACTGACCTGTCTCGGTTAAGATGATTTAATACTCTCTCATATTCTGGGACGTACTACAGCATCCCTATTCAGTATAGACCACCTTACAATAAAATAAAAGTGGTTACTGTGGTTAGTATCCCATCTAGCCTGGATACAGTAATACAGTTAGAATTTTACCAGTAAGAAGTATGAAAAACGTTTTCTCATACCAGATAATTCAGATATACTGAGTACACAATTCAATCTTTTATTAACAAGTTTCAATATCAACTACTACTAGCAAAAGCAGCGAAAAATTAAGTAAATCAGTAATCCATACCGTAACTTTTAATTTAATTAAAGAGCAAAACAATAATTTAGTTCGTTAAAAAATATTGGTATAATATTTGCACACTTACATATTTAAAGAACCTGTTCTAAAAAAAAATTAATAATTTAGTTTGTGGGTAATTAAGTTCTCGGTTAATTATTAGGCAAGTATCAGAAATGAAAAAAACTTTTAATACGAAAAGTAATTCAGTTTCCTGTTAATTAAATTATTAGATAAATATTTATACTTCGAAAATATAAAAAAATGTAATGTGATTAATTAAAAATTGCCGTAAGCAGGCAGTATGTCGGTACACTTGCAAACATCAAATGCTGGAGATGATTTAAACCGTCGTCCAGCTGGGCATGGAACACGGCACCGGTTAACGCAGCTCTGTTGAAATCGTAATAGGTGACCACCGCGCCAGAATTAAATATCTATTCTATCAGTAGTTGCTTATTAAGGTACCAATAAAACTACGGCAACCCGTTCTGTATCTGTGAACAACCACAGAATCCAAGAGAAGGATTGATGATGAGCGAAAGACTGCTGGGATGGCAGAACAGCCGATAATACCAAAAAAAATTACTTAGAGTCCATAAGATATTCTGAATTTGCTCTTTTTCAAACGTGCATTTGCAACTACTGCCCCGCGAGATGCTTTACTCGTGAAAAAGAAAAGACAATCGCAACAGCCAAGAGGAACTACAGATGGGTATAATGCAACATAAATTAACAAGCGAGTCAAACAATCCTGATGGCGATAGTAACGACTTTTATGACCGTCCAGACAAAACCCAAGCCACACCCACAAACAGTTCGGTGACAACTAATAAATTAATTCTGAATCTATGCCGTCAAAGTGTAACTGTTTTCCACCTTACCGTATTAAGAATTCTGTCTACCGATTTCATTAAAAATGCTCATTTTTAGAGTACTAGAAGGTGGTGTCATCGACATTTTTCTTGTTGCTTTGTAAGGGACTTAAATATCATTAGAACATTGCACAGACAAATAACCGAAAGGGCCACCTAGCTCGTCGTTAGGGTTAAGTTGAAACTCCAAAATTTTGAAAGCAAATTCGCATCCCACCGTCCCTACATTAATTGACGTCAAGTCGGAAGGCAATAGTTAGTAAAGTAAACTTGTAAAACATAAAACAAGGAAAGGTTAACACCCTTAAGCGTCTGTAAACTGTTGCATTACAGTAACTACCACATAAAATAAACACAGTAAATCAATTTTAACAAACGTCTATTGAATGGAATATATAAAATAAAGTGAGTCCATATACACAATAAATTTCCACTCAACAATAAAAATTTTCTCACTATACGGATTTCAAATCCACTTCTTCAAACAGTCTAGATAAACAAATCTTGCACCTTTATTTTATTTCCACGAAAGCGCTTTCAATAGATTAAGATAATGCGGCAGATGCCCTTACCTGTACAAGTAAAAGTTTAAAAGTAATATATTTTGATAAGCACAACGTCACTAGCAATCAACCTAAAAAAACAGAGAATCAATAATGACTAAATCCTGTAAATAAATAATTAAATAAATTTGTAAATGTCTGTTAAAGAAAACAAAAAAAAAAGTTTCAGCAAACAATAAGGCATCAAAGTGAGCAAATACTACCAGCCGGTGACGCGTACCTAAACGTAATAAAAGCAGTTGTTCAATAATTTTTAAACACAACGTTTATATTTATTACAAACAAAAACAACGTTAAGCACTTGGATAGTTTATCTTACACATTCAAAAAACCGGCGTAGAACCAGTAAAGAGACGCTCAGGGCCTTCTAAATCAATCCTCCTTATCGGCTCGATCACTGGCCACTCTCCAACCGCTGTATTACTCACGATAACCAAAATTAGTGCTGCTCAAACTGCTATATTGAAGTAATACAGTCATTAGAACTCGACGTAATCTCTTGAAGCAATCCAGCTACATCTAATGTTTACTACTACAGCGTTGTGCCCAACTGGTACCCGTCACCACTTGCAGTTTATTAGACCAACCCTTTTAATTCTTCAAACATAAATCAAAACCGTTCACGGTTATCTTTCCTTTAAGCGAACCCAGTGCAGCGGGAAACAAAACTAGAAAAATAAGGTGTGCTGCAAACTCTTCATCAAAATATGCTACGCGATACAGGATAACACCCCTTCGAAACTTTGTTACTCAATACGTCGTTCATATACACACGCACCTAAGGGAGATTTAAATTACCGCCACCACTCGAACCTTCGGGACCCACTCAGCGCACCACTCCATATCAATCCTCTCCTTTCGCGACTGCAGCAAAATACGCCGTCTTGAACTATACGAAGCCTAAGCGCGATAAAAGCGAGAAAATGTTCGTGTACACGAAACCCAGAAATACGTCACTAGCACAAACTTGCATGTGTTTCGTCGTCTCCTACTTTAAAACCCTAATTTAACACGTTACAAAATTCACAATCGCCTAACTTTTAATTCCTTATCTACACTAGGTTCTAAGTACACGATTTCGTAAAGTAATTTAGCTACAAACAACTAATCTCTAATGACGCAATTTCCATTTAAAAACTAAACAGGCAAATCAACAATTACCTAAAAATGGGATTATCTGATATTTACTAAAGTAAAAACTGCCTTCTTTAATTATTTTTTACTACATTAAGCCCATTAGTAAGTGTAAACAACTGTTCCTGTAATACGCGGCAAACATAATCGCAATTTACACCATTTTACAATAAAACCAAACAACGCTAAATATATCCTAATCTTATTCTCTTTGTTATATCGAGGTACCACGCTAAGTTTTTATGTGAAACTTAGGAAATTGAATGTTAATGTTAACCAGTTCGGATAAATTTTGGTTGACGAATTCTTTTTACTGAGATTTAATTGTGGGTAAATTACATTTATTTATTGTTTAATAAAGGTGTTTTTGCAGCTTTAAGAATGAAATTTCGGAGACGAACTGTGAGATTTATGTTTCCGTTCTTTGTCTGATCAAATAATTTAAGTTCACCTGTGGTGCCAAAGTTTAGCAAAAATTTTTGCTACTGGTACCGCCTCGTTTCTTAAAATTGTTTATATTATTGTTTACTCTGCTAATCTGTGTACGAGTTGGTTATTAAAATTCTATTTAGTTAAGTAGATATGGTCCACTGTATATGCAGATTTTTGAGTTCAATTTAATTTGAAAAAATTAAATTTACTTTTTTATGAAAGTGCATATTCCACTGAGATAGCAGCTCGATGAATTTTTAGAGGTACTGTGACAAGGTATTTATCCCGATTATAAATTTTCAGCCTATTTTTTTTATTAGCATTCGAGAGGCGGGACGTTGATAAAATTATAGAGAATCTGTCAGTTTGTTGTTTTTCTGAGCTGTAGAAGCAGTTTTAAAGAACGTAACACGTGAGTGAATACCAAGTGGGTCCGTGGTGACAGTGGGGTGCTAATTTAGTATTGGAGTTGGTTACGAGTATGTTAGTCAAAGTTGTAACCTGTGGAGGTCAATAGTTAGTTTTTCATGTTTGAGTATTTTTTAATGGTTGCGATTGTAAATGTATAGTATAGCTTGTGGAACTCCGAGTTATGTAGGTGGGGCTTATGCTGATTATGCCGATTTAGTGAGGTAACGAGTGTGGTGGAATTATCGCGAACAGTATTACCACCGTTATGCTTATTTAACGTCTTATTGTGACGCTTTATATTAAGTTACCGAAATTGAAGAATTTATTAAGTGTACGAGATTAGTTTTAGAGGTATAATTAATAATTACGAATTATAACTTGGTATTGGTATGTTAAGGCAATTGGAGTAATGAGGCGCACAAGTAAGGTTTTCACTAGATAACCATGCTTTACATATATCAAAATTTTAACAAGGTAAACTCATTGTTACGTTCGTGTACAATGGGAAGCTTTTAAGGATATACTGAGATGGCTAAAATTGACTTGAAGTATTTAATATTATTAAATTAGTGCAATATAAATTTTGGGGTTAGGGTTAATTATTTGAAATTCGTTGGCAAATCAAAATATAACTATGTAACTTTTGAAATATTATTATTAAATTAATATGTAATCGTGAAATCATAAAATTTTTATTTCACCCGGCAATATTCATGTTAATAATTAAATTGTAATTTCTAATTAATAGTTTCAATGTGAAAGAGATTTGCAAAAATTACGCATGAGTTGCGTCCTTGCTAACTTAAATAAATGCAGCCTGTCAAAAATTTCACCAACGATCTAAAATTTTTATTTTCTTTAAAGTAAAATTATTATTTTTTATAATTACGCCTGTTCATTGGCTTTTCAGATATTGATACATGTTGTCGCACAAACATTTGTACATAATCAAACAAAAACATAAATACAGGACATCAAAAGAATAATCAATGCAATAGTTGGGTTATGATAGAAAAATTTAACTCACATGTGTTGTTGCAATTTCCAAAGAATGCTCACATTGGGCTTGTTCCATATTAACATTGGACGTAGACTTCTTTCCATGTGTCGATGATACTGCCTTGGTGTTGACAATGGTGCTGCTTAATTTCCATAACTTCATCCAAATCCACTAACTTGTTATGAATCTTCCTCGTGATAAATACGATGCACTTATGTAATATGCTCTAATACTTTCAGACAAACACTTTTATTTTAGTTGTATATTTAAATGTTGATTTAAATATTTAATAATTTTTCGGATTTAACTTGTAGTTTATTCTTATATAAAATTAACACGATTTCGAAATGAAACAAATACAATATTATCGACAATTGTAATCTGTAACCTTAGTTTTAAATCTCGTTATTGGTTAAAACAATTGTTTCTGAAATCTCAACTCTACGTTGATCGCGTTTCAAATCCGATAATGTTAACGAAAATTTTAACTTACATGTTAACAAAAGCACTACTAGCACTATGACTTGTTAGTCACAAAAAATTACAAAAGCAAGAGAAAGCAAGAGAGCGAGAAATCAGTAGCAATTCCTTTTATACTTTTCTCATGGATACCAAATTTTCAATTTTTTTGCTACATTACATACAAAAGATCCTAGCATCTAATTGGTCTAATCAAAAATTTTGAAATCAGGGCAACATTAAAAAGACACCTCACATGCCATACTTCGCTTCAAGAATTTACATTTTGACAAACTAATACCTAACTTTACTAATATCTAACAAATTTTATATTTTACAACTAAACTAATTACATATTTAATTTCTACATAAAAAACTGTATAAGAATACACCTATTTCTACCCATTTTTCATAGTTTTAACAACATTTCTACTTTCATACTTTAATTTTAGGTGCATAACCCAATTTTATGTTAATGTTAAATTCTATGTGAAAATGAGGGAAACCAATTATTATATGCTTTTATAATTTATTCTGAACTTATCTTATTCTATATAAACTATAAATTTGTAAAATTCTTAAATATAGTACTTAACCTCACTTGTAATGTTTATCTAATATGTTCTTATATATGTCTCTAACACAATCACTGTTTATTTGTACTCCATAGTTCATAATTTTGTCTTATCACACTTTTATATTGTTAACATATTTTGTACATTTTTGTATACAAATTGTAATTATATATTAAGTATCACATTGCACAAGTGTTGTTCATGTTCTTAGCTATGCTTCTAAGTCACTGCCACTTCTTATGCACTTTTTAAACACTTTGTTTGTGATTTACCAATATACTGTGTACGTACCATAACCCTTTTTTATAGTTCGCAGAGTTTATGCATTGTACCTATTACTGTACATGTTCTACGCATTAGAATTATCGTACTTCATGTAATCAATATCTGTCACGTGTTTAAATTGCTTAAATAAATTGATTTAAATGTAAAATTACTTATCTATCTTAAACGAAACTAAACGTACACACTAATATGAATCGTGTTGACCTTTCTAACATGCTACTGGTATAGCTCTTTGCTTTTATGAATATAACAACCTTGTGCATACCCCAAAAAGCCTGTTTTGTTGCATCAAAACCATATTTTTGTACTCGTATACTATTTTTTTTACGAACTGTGTACTTCTTCAATTTTATTTAAGCTTGCATACTATATAGAATTTAATCTCGACAAACTCTGGCCCCTTTATTATGCCTATTTATAACCATCGCAATACAAATATCCAAATCATTAATAAGTCAGAAGAAAATTTCTGATTAAGTGGGTTTTGGAATCTGGTAATTAAAAACATAACGTTACACCCTAATTTTAATTTGTTGGCGTGTCTAGGTTTTTTGCTGTTTTTACTAGATGTTAAAGTTAATCTTTTACCAAATTTGCATAATATTCACAGCATTGCACTGATTTACATACAATGTGGAAAAAAAGTTTATCGTCTTTTGAAACACTTTAATTCTATGTTCAGTGGTGTACATTTAAGAGGCCAAAGGGGGTGCCTTTTTTTTAATGACAACCCTTTTTTTTGTTTAATAGAATGAAATAGCATATTTTTTTAATATTGTAGTAAAAAAATTTTAATACGTTACAAAACAAAGTTTCGAAATAAATGCAAATAAGGTTTTAATGGTGAGAAAAACGTATTTTGCGAGATATTTCAGGTGTTCCAGACTTTTCTTCCACACTATTTATATTTAAAGGTAATTGAATTAAATTAAATCTATTGGTACACATTATGTTTTCAATGTACGATAGCACATTTGTACTCTTTTGTAAGAAGTATGAATATTTTTAATCTTTTAGCTTATTTGATCAAGCAGTACTTTCAATGCTAGCGTTTAACCTAAGTAGAAGGGGCTGAATACTGATCTTTTGTGATTCATCACAATTACGAATTAATAATGTATTTCACTGTTTATATATTATTTATTTGAGATCTTTCCACTATGAAAGTTGTATCCTCGTATAATTTCTTTACCTCTTCGATAAATGCATGATTAATGGAATTCAAATTTTCAAAAACTATTAGATACTCACAAAGACCAAAGCAGACAGTGTACATTCGAGAACAAGCCATTATTATTGAGAATGAAAAAATTAAGCAGGCATGGAAAACCAAAATGTAGCCTCAGTAGGAGTAACTCTTTACTTGACATTCGCCGCCTCATTTGCTAATTTATCTTAAATACCATACCATAGTTTTAAGTTTCTCAGGTGTAGTGAAAAAATGGAATTAACCCAAGAACATTTTCGCATAATGACTTATTGTGACTTTAAGAAACGTTTAAGTGCGTATGACTGCGAAGAAAGCTTGAAATCAACATTTAGCGATTAGGCCCCTTCTTTGACAACAATTTACAGTTGGTATAAGGAATTCGAACATTGAAGAACTACAGAAAGGCGCAGGCTCTCCCATTACCACTGTGACAGACGAAAACATTGCTGCTGTAAAGAAGATTATGGAAGCAGATAACAGAACTAGTTACGCCGTAATAGGGGCTCAACTGGGGATTGGATTCTCATCTGTGAAACCAATAATATACGACCACCTTCATCTGAAAAGGCCGTAAGATGTTTGGTACCTCATCATCTTACAGATTTTCAAAAAGTAGAACGAGTACGAATTTGCAACGAAACTCTAACATTGTTTAAGAATGGTGGACACCTAGTTTGCCGAAAATTGTAACAGGCGATGTAACTTACATACCATTTTTCGACATGCCAACTCTACAAGACAGCAGCGTATGGATTATGCTACATCACGTTAATGCTTCGTCGCACATTACAGAGCTAACTTGGCAGTATTTGGCTGCAAATACCCTCCCTGCTCACCGGATCTGGCATTGTGCGACTTTTAACTGTTTTTAGGGCTAAAAAAGAACTTACGATGGAGAAGGTTTTTTCGGAGGAAGAGATCAATGCTGATGTTCTGTCCTATTTTAATAGTATTCCTAAATCTGATTGGCGTGAGGAATTTAAGCAGTGGAAGGAAATAATGGCCAAGTGCATTATACCAGAAGGCTAAAATAAAATTTTGGAAAAATTACACTGGTTCTTTTATTTTCACTAATAATAATACTAGCTACCATGTGAATGCGAAGGGAGCATGTAGGAAAACCAGCACATCTTTAAGAACAAGACTGGAGAACGATACACGCTCAATCCACACTAGGCTTATTAAAATAAGAGAGTTACCAACTAAGGAAGGACGTGGGTAAAATGTAAAATATTTGAAACATTGCTTCAAAATTCACACTCACTCTAAAATAAAATTAAAAATCGATAAAATAGCCCAGAAGGAGCTACTACGATGACTAACTCAATTTCAAACAAAAAATGTATTCACTTCATGTATAAACAAGCTTACTACATTAAAAGCAATGCGTAGTTATCTTTTCCATTTACTCGAACTTTACAGTTTCTGGGGTAGTGAAGATTTGAAATTAACTTATAATAACTACAAAAAGGTATACCGTGCTGAACTCCGACGTGCAAAAATCGCCGCTAACGATAAAGTGATATCAAATTCAAATAATAAAAATAAAGCAATTTGGAATATTATTAACACTAACAAAGTGTGTAATAATGACGCATTGACCAATAAATTTACAGCTGATCAGTGGAACCAACATTTTGTAAATGTATCTAAAAATGTATTACTCCTAAAGGCAGACCCAAAAGTTGATCCGTTATCTTTGTTTGATATTGTTATTCCTGCTAATCTTAGTTTTAGTTTACTTGAAGTAACTTATAATGATGTCAGAGTAGCTATGCAGTCGTTATCGTCCAGCAGAGCTAAGGATGTGTATGAACTCAATTCTTGCTTATTAAAAAAGAATATTCACATCCTTATTGACCCTTTAACCGCATTAATTAACAATGGTTTTCAAAGTGGACAATTTCCTAATTGCTTGAAGGTCGCATTGGTACTACCTCTTTATAAGAAAGGTGATACTGAGAATATGTCAAAACGCGTTTTGGAAAAACGAATTAGAAACTATTTTGAAACGAATCCTCTTTTTTACTATAACCAATCCGGATTTAGAGCGGGTAAAGGAACCAGCAATGCCCTTACGGAATTTACAAATAATGTAATTAAATGTTTTGAGGAAGGTCAATTTAGTGTTATTGCGTTTTGTGACTTAAGCAAGGCGTTTGATTCAGTGAATCACGTCTTGCTACAAAAACTAGATAAATACGGTTTAAATAGGACCAGTGTCAACTTGATATCTTCGTATCTATCTA
This sequence comes from Vesta saturnalis, assembly GCA_036346205.1. Classification (NCBI taxonomy): domain Eukaryota; kingdom Metazoa; phylum Arthropoda; class Insecta; order Coleoptera; family Lampyridae; genus Vesta; species Vesta saturnalis. The sequence goes on along the minus strand of JARFJB010000502.1, from coordinate 495,955 downwards.
ATAGAATGCAAACGGTTAAGATTGGTGACACGTATTCTAGTCAACTTAATCTCAAGCAAGGAGTTCCACAGGGCTCTATATTGGGGCCCTTACTCTTTCTTATATATATATATATATATAAATGATATGCCTTATTATTTAAATAAATTAAATAATGTATTATCAATTTTCTTTGCTGATGAAGATGATACAACTCTTACCGTTTCAAACTCTGACTTTGACACTGCACTGTTGCAGTTAACCATGCCGAGACATGGTTCAACTCTAACGTTAAACTTCGTGTAATGACCATATACTCGTTATTTGTTTTTGTTTGTTTATGTTATGTCAAGAATAATATTCCTATTTTTGAAACATATAGTCAAATACATTCTTATGATACTAGGAACAAAGATAACTTACATTGTAATTATGTAAGATTATCTAAGTTACAAAATGGACCTAACTTCTGGGCTGTTAAATTCACTGCCTACCAATGTAAGAAATTTATCTTTTAGTCAATTTAAATCCAGTATTAAAGCAGTGTTACTTAAGAACCCGTTATATAATATAAACGACTATTTTGTTATTCATTTTAATCAGTGAAATGTGTCATTTATGTATTTTAGATAATTAATAATTCTGACAAGTGTAAATATTGGTGAAATAAGCTAAACAATAAATATTATTATATACTATATATATATATATATATATATATATATATATATATATATATATATATATATATATGTTTCTATTTAGATTTCCACAAGTATTCATGTTTAAATAAGACAATTTTTCTTTAAAACTTGTGTAAATAAACGTAAAAATTAATTCAACGTTTTGGGAACGTCCTTTGTTCCCTTTGTCAAGAATTTATTTATATATATATATATATATATATATATATATATATATATATATAATATATATATATATATATATATATATATATATATATATATATATATATATATATATTGAACCATAAAACTGAAATTTGGGAAAATTATGTTGTAAAATAATTTTAAATAAGGCAAGTAATGCCTCATTTGAAAGCTCATGTCAATCCTTCTCAACGGCATCAACAACATCAAAATATTACTACTGATTTATGACTTCCAAGCCAAAAACCTTAAAACATTAATATGCGTTTTTGGGTTGAAACTCATGAAACAGTAGTAATATTTTAATGTTGTTGAAGCCATTGGAAAGGACTTGAAACGAGCTTTCAAATGAGCTACTACTTGCCACATGATCCGATTTAAAATTATTTTACAAAATAGTTGCGAACGGCCAAAGTCAAATTTTGTTTTTCTTATGGGCGCCATATTCAATTTTTGCATTTTCAAAATCCTCATTAGTAATCCTGTTCAATCGTGTACCATGTGCTGGTTTGGTCAAGATAAATAATGAAAAATAACAGAATTAAGATTTCATGATTGTAGACTTTCATATTTTTGTTCAATTTTCTCTTAGTGGGCTTTGTTTTGCTGTGTCTTTTTTAATTATCTAGCTGTCCAAGTATAATGTATTGTCATTGTTCAATGTGTGTAGTTAATGGATTCTGAGTTTTGTAAAATGTATAAATTTTCAAATAGTGCAAATATGATTGGAGTGTTTTCTTCTAAGTCGCAGAAATGACGCGAAAGCTGAAGAGATGTATTTAAATACGACAACCTGGCATAGTTGTGATTAGATGTCTGAAAGAAAATATTGTGCTTACGAGAGTTTTGCAAAGGTAAAGAGGCACAAGGGTTCTCGCGAAAATAAGCAAAACCTGGCTATGCAAAAAGTGGTTGAGACACTTTGTACGTCTTTACGTCAGATTGTACAAATAACAGGCGTCGCTCGGTCAACGGCGGGTAGCATTTTAAATCGTCATAAATATCACCCCTATCGTGAACAACCTTACCAGAGTCTCCAAAATGGCGATGCCTTAGAAGTGTGCCATTTTGTCAGTGGTAACGAGAGGCCAAAGTTTTCCTTAAAACTCCTTTGGTCTGGAGAGAGCCGAGTTACTAACTGTGGGCTATTTATTCGTTTTTTGGTCCTACGGCTAGTTCGTCAAGTTAGGCACCAGAATAGGTGGGTTAGGTGTTATGGGTACTCATGTGATTGGGCCGTATTTTTTTAGAGAAAATTTAAATTCCGCGAGATAGAACCTTCTACAAATTAATATATCAGAAGAAATTATGGAACTTCCACTGGTACTCTGCAAAACATGTTTTTTCAACATGACGGCGCTCCGCCATATACTGGACAAATTATTACGAACTTCTTGAATGACGAATTTCCGAATAAGTGGATAGGCAACCTGGGACCAGCACGTTTGTCTGCGAGATCCTTTATATAACACCTACGAGACAGCAGAGGAATTACGACAAGCTGTTAATAGTCTCACTCCACAAATGGTAAGACAATACTGTGAAGCAGTTTTGAGACGATGTACGTTGTGCTTGAGAGAAAACGGTGGCTGGTTTGAACAATTAATTTAATCCTAAAATCCTGTAATTTCTTCATTTTTAATGTTCGTTGTACGAATAACGAGCGTTAAAAGTTTGTACAACCATTTAATTAGATGTTGCTAATTTAAATTAAAATTGAATAAAAACGTCAAAACCTACGACCATGAAATCTTAGTTTTGTTTATTTTCGTTATTTATTTTGACCTACATACCCATGTTATAGATGGTAATGAGGGTTTTAAAAATGCAAAAATCAAAATGGCGCCCATAATGAAAAGAATAGTTGACTTTGGCCGTTTGCAACATAGTAGGCGTAGAACTTTATTGATACCATTTTTAAAAGGCCGTATCCTCTTCCCTATATCGTGAAACATTGGGGACAATAAAAAAAATATTCTGATTTTTCGAACATACACATTTTTGCTTTTCACCCTGTATCTACGTAACCGTATCGATTTGAAATAAAATAAGCCGAGATTATTTTTGGGCAGACAAATACGCAACTTTTCTCCCGTTTAACTGACTTTGTATCTGCAACGGTTTCCGTTATCTTCATGTACATTATTTTATACTGAACACACTATACTAGGATTAATCCTATTTCTTACTAGATATAGTAATTCTTACTATTCAAATATCAGAGAAACTGCTTATTTTCATTATCCAAATCTCTCAAAACTACAACATTTCAACTCTTGTTGTTATGTAAAAAAAACGTATTAAATACGAAGAATTAAAAAATGAAATTAAGTATATGGTGTTTCATTTGAAAAAATATTATTTTTCCTGTATTACGTTTTGGCGCACCCTGTACAATTAAACATATTTTTAGAATATGCTCGCTTGCTACATCTACTGTAGATAAGTATAATTTTAATACAAATAATATCAATTAAGCAAAAATCGTTACTCTAAATACATAAACAAACAAGTTGTATATAACCAAATATATAAAGTTTTTATTTATACCGGGTGTTATATGGTTGCAATACGTGCACAACTTAAAAATATTTTAGCACCTACATTTTTAGATAGCCTAATGAATAAGCTTTTCAACGATGTATACATTTGTACATATAAAATGCAACGTTGCCAAGTTATTTAACAAAAATATATTTTTTTCCTGAATGTAAGGTTAGCAATAAAAATTGATTCTTGGTTTAATTTCTAAGTTGAGACAAATTAGTTCAGCAATATAATTAAGCTAGGTATAGGCTTTGAAAAGATGTAAACGTTTTATTGATATATTGAATAGGGGAGGGAAGGCTCCGTGTGAAATTTTAGCATGTTCAACGTATATCAATTCTGTTATTTCAGATGGAACACCATGTATATTTTGATATGGGCGAATAGTACTCTTAAAGACCTAACTTTTATCTAAATACATTGATACTGCTAAAATTTATAGTTTTTAAAATATTTCCATTTAATTTTTCTATAATTATTCTATTTAATAGAGTGCAATGATTTAAATCACAATACCAGATTAGTAATAGTAATAATTAATTTTATTAAATGTTTTTAACAATAAACTAAACAATGTAATATTAAAATAATAAACAAACAGTTAACAAGAACAAGAAGTAGGTAAATCAAATATATACAAATGTGCACTTAAAAAATTATAAATAAGGTTCAAACAAGCCTCCTCTTTTCTCAACACACTGATTCAATCGTTGTCTGTAGGAACGTTGTAAATTATGCAACATTTGTTGGGTTATATTATGAAACGCTTATTGAATTCATTTTCTCATATTTTCTGCAGCAGTCATTTTTAATGTAACCCCATAAAAAATAATTCATGAAAGTCAGATTGGGTGATCTAGCTGGCTACCTGATAGGCCCATAACGACCTATCCAACGATCAGGAAATTGCTGATTTAAAAACTACGTCACATTACGAGCCGAATGTGCAGGAGCGCCATCTTGTTGGAACCATATTTCCTCATTAGCGAATGGGATGTTCTCTTCAATCGATGGTAAGACATTGGTTCGCAATAAATTTAAATAATTTACTGCATTTAAATTGTTTCCAATAATTCCAGCTCAAACATTGAAACTTCATCGATACTGATTGTTTCTGTTTCTAATTATATGTGGATTCTTCATGGCGCAATAAATACAATTATGAGTATTTACAAAATAATTATGAAAAGTAGATTCGTCTGACATCATAACTGTATTAAAACAATTATGTGGTTGTTGCAATCCCCAATGACAGTAATTTAATCTATTTTCAAAATCATGTACATCCAATGCCTGGTGGAGTTTGATCTTGTATGGATGGTATTTATATTCATTAATTATACTGTATATTGTTGATTTCTGTAAATCATGTTCCAATGCAATTTTCGTAATACTTATTTGAGGATTTTCTTGTATAGCTTGAAGCACCACTAGTTGAGTTTCCTCGTTGTTTACAGGTTTTGGACAATTGTTCTTTTTATATGCAGTCGACCCTGTTTCCTCAAATCTACTTTTTAAATTTTCAAGAACTCGTTCATCTGGACAACGGACATCGGGAAATTTTTGTTTATAAATTCTAGAAGCAAGTAAACAATTACCCTGGCCTTCTCCTATTATGTAAACCATTTGAATTAATTCGTTCTTCATATATTTAATTTTAAAATTTAGAGTTAACTTGTCTTAATTCAAGTTCTCTTCTAAATACAAATGTAGTGAAAAAGTGGTTTTGAATGAAATCAAGTTAAAATACACCTAATTGACATATTAAAATTTTGTTTTATTGTTTTTAAATCATGGCACGTTACATTATAAAAAAATTATAGAAAAATAAAAAAAATGGAAATATTTTAAAAACTATAAATTTTAGCGCTATCAATGTATTTAGAAAAAAGTTAGGTCTTTAAGAGTACTATTCGCGCATATTCACTTATACAGGGTGTTCCGTTTGAAATAAGAGAATTGATGTACGTTGAACATGCTAAAGTTTCACACGGAGCCTTCCGTATTCAATATATCAATAAAACGTTTACATCTTTTCAAAGCCTATACCTAGCTTAATTATATCCCTGAACTAATTTGTCTCAACTTAGATAATAAACTAAGAATTAATTTTTATTGCTAACTTTACATTCAGTAAAAAAATACATTTTTGTTAAATAACTTGGCAACGTTGCATTCTATATGTACAAACGTATACATCGTAGAAAAGCTTATTCATTAGGCTATCCCCCCTTTACTTTTACCAATCACCCTGTAGGTGCGAAAATATTTTTAAGTTGTGCACGTATTGCAACCATATAACTTTTGTATAAATGATTTTAATGAAAAATCAACAGCGAAGCCACAATCTCCCTTCGCGTGACGCTTGAACACCCGGTATATTTGACATGTGTCGGCAAATATTTCAAAATTTAGTTTTTAATTTTATGTAAACGATTACAAAAAACTTTGTTCGCCACATGTGCGCTGTCACAATTTTGATGCTCGGCCTAACGCCACGGGATTTTGTTTGGAAATTTAATCCCTCTAGTAAAAATGGATTACTTTATTCCCAAAAAATAAAGATTAAAATACCAATTTATTCCAGGAAACGCAAAAAACATATTTAAGCATTCAATGGTAATGTTAGTAAGTAAATAAATTTTTACAGTAATACGTGAGAATTAATTATTTTGGTTGTCGTCAAGGTAACTTGCCTCTAATCATGCCTTTTTAAGTGTCTACGGTTTAAAATCCAATAAAAATGCCTAACCTTACAAAATACAACTTTTACCTTTATATTTCAGATGCAAAAGTTGTCAGTTTTGCTTATGTCATTTTATAACAATTATTTCTTCTATAATCATTTTATTACAGTTTGCCTTTTTTCGATTTTATAGCTCTGGATCTTATTTCTCTTTAATGCATTGTTGTGAAGACAAGTGAGTTAGCTTCATTTGTGAACGAAGCAGCAAAAACATTGAATTTATGCGTTGCTAACACCTCACTGTTAAACGTATTGTATTCGTATTATGACTTGTGGAAGTGTAGGTACATATTTCACACACTTTACAAAATGATAAATCAACACATGAAATTTTAATTTCCTGTTGAAACTTTCCCTGACGAATTGCTTTAGGAAAAGATCTAAATCTGTACACAATCACATTCTAATCAGAATTATTCGCAATAAATAGTTTGTTCTTTACAATTTATTGATAAAGACTTTCAAAATTGTTGCTGTCGTAAATACCGACAATGTATATTCCTCATGCATAATTTATTATTCTATATTTAACAGAGTAATACTTTTTTTTGTCTTAATTTATAATAAAAATATCTAGGACAAAACTATTTCCAATCACTTTAATTGCACAATAATATCAATATCCAAAAGCTTTATCCGTCACTTTATGTGGGAAAAATTTTATATATTTCACAAATTATTAATGAAATATTCCGTTTTGTATACAATTTCGCAACATCACAAAAATAGAGTCATTTGAAAGTCAAGTAACAAACTCCTAATTGTGTGGGTATTAAAAACGACGTAAAGCAATGAAATCAACCTAACGATACCCACACTTCAGTACTATTTTATGCAATCGTTAAAATTAAAGTATTCCAAAAACAATATGTTTTATAGAAATCTTTGAAAAAATCCTTGAATTGATAAAGCTAAAAAAGAAATGTCAGTGTAAGTGGGTTGTAAGATGTGGTTTCGTGGTCAAGTGCAAAATTACCGTGTTACCATCTTACCAAGTTACCAACGAACTAGTATGTATCCAAGGCTTGTATCATTTTACACTACTTCGTAATTGATGAATTCTTCATACTACTTAATTAGCATATTAGTTACGACACTTCTCAGCTTGATATTCTGATTCTCTTCTTGGCATTATAATAACGGGAAACGGGGTGTTTCTATATCCACATTTTAAAAAACGATTAATAGCTTTTATTTTAGAGGGGAAAATGATTAATTTTAATCGGTGTTATTTACATCATGTTGAAATTATAAGTATGATTTAAAATGACAAAAAATAAATGAAAGTTGCAGAAATGACTAACAATTCTAATTGACATTACCTGATTCTATTTTTATAACATATTCATTACTTCATTTCCTTTAAACTCGCCGATTTATACAAAATATCCAATTCTAATTGATTTTTAATTTAATACACACACTCTCAGTTTTTTGGATTTAGTTAATTTGGCATTGAAGGTTACAGAATATGTTTAATTAAATTTTTTACATTTTTTGTGGTTGTATACATTAGACGTATATGGTACCTCCTTTACTCGTTGGTTTGTGAAACTATCAGTATATTAAAAACACAGATCTTGGCTCAAATCAGATCAGAAGCTATTAGCATAATTATACAAGATTACCTTCGTATCAAAATAATGATGTCGTTTTGTGTCTTATTATCTAATAATTTCCAAAAATGTGAACGTCATGAAACTCTGCAACCCGTACATAAAGAAAGATTCAGTTAACCATTACAAAAATATTTTGTTTCAGGGCTAAATATTCAACATTTCACTTAAAATGAACACTTGTTGATGAATTTACCAATCGTCATCATTATCGATCGATTAACATAATTGTATAGATGCGATTAAATATTAAACATTCCATAATCTCCTACTTAAAAGAGATCTAACAGTAATGATGTGTCAATCAGTGCACAGACCAGTATATTCATATTAGAAAATAGATTTGGCGATTTTCAAGCGGTAAGTTTAATTACTCAGAAACGTATTTATTTTCACACAGTCGTAGACATGCTACTTATGCATTGGAAACTATACGTACTTCTCAGAAATCTAACAAATTAGGTGTTTATGGTAAACGTGTTAAGGTGTTATGTTATGCTTGTGGCAGTGATTACAACAAATAAAAATATTTATATTATATACAGTGTGTGAGATTCAGCTCTTATGCATATGAATACTATACGTTACTTCTCAGAAATCTAACAATATTTAGGTGTTTATGGTAAATCAGTGTTAAGGTAGTTATGTTATGCTTGTGGCAGTGATTGACAACAAACAAAAATATTGTATATTATACTACATGTGTTGTATTTGACATGCTACTTTTGATGTACATTAAATATGACGTACTTCTCAGAAATTCTAACAAAATTATGGTAAAATGTTATAGGTGTTATGTTTGTCTGATTACAACAAATAAAAACTATTTATATTATATGGACGCATTTGATTTGTACATTATCGAATAGTTCTTATGCACCTTTTCAGGATGTATACATGATACGAGATACTAACTATCAGAAATCTTAAATCTAATTTAGGTGTTTTATGGTAAAAATGTTAATACGAGTTGTTAATGTTATGCTTGTGACGCTATGTGATTACATTATCAAAATATTTATATTATATACATGTTGTGACATGCTACTTACATGCATATGAAACTATAGTACTAGTAAATCTAACAAATTAGATGTTTTATGGTAAACGTGATTATAGGTGTTATGTTATGCTTGTGGCAGTAGAAATTACAACAAATAAACAAATAATTTATATTATAATACATGCCTGTGTAGCACATGCAATTTATCTTATGTATTAAGAAATTCTCGATATTGATACATCTCAGAAATGCTAACAAATTAGGTGTTTATGGTAAACGTGTTCCAAGAGGTGTTATGATAAAATAGTTAGTGAGTGATTACAACAAATACTGAGATAAATTATTTATATTATATACAATTGTCGTTGTAGACATGCATATATATGACATTGAAACATATATTCTCAGAAATCTAACAAATAAGGTGTTTATGGTAAACTGTTAAGGTGTTATGTTTCTTGTGCAGTGTATTACAACAAATAAAAATATTTATATTATATACATGTGTGCTAAGACATTGCTAAAACTTTGCATTGGAACACTATACGTACTTCATCAGAAATCAATAACATAATTAGGTGTTATATGGTAAACGTGTTAAGTGTTATGTTATGCTTGTGGCAGTGATTACAACAAATAAAAATATTTATATTATATACAGTGTGTGTAGACATGCTACTTATGCATTGGAAACTATACGTACTTCTCAGAAATCTAACAAATTAGGTGTTTATGGTAAAGGTGTTAAGGTGTTATGTTATGATTGTGGCAGTGATTACAACAAATAAAAAATATTTATTTTATATACAGTGTGTGTAGACATGTTACTTATGCATTGGAAACTATACGTACTTCTCAGAAATCTAACAAATTAGGTGTTTATGGTAAACGTGTTAAGGTGTTATGTTATGCTTGTGGCAGTGATTACAACAAATAAAAAATATTTATATTATATACAGTGTGTGTAGACATGCTACTTATGCATTGGAAACTATACGTGCTTCTCAGAAATCTAACAAATTAGGTGTTTATGGTAAACGTGTTAAGGTGTTATGTTATGCTTGTGGCCGTGATTACAACAAAAAAAATATTTATATTGTATACAGTGTGTGTAGACATGCTACTTATGCATTGGAAACTATACGTGCTTCTCAGAAATCTAACAAATTAGGTGTTTATGGTAAACGTGTTAAGGTGTTATGTTATGCTTGTGGCAGTGATTACAACAAATAAAAATATTTATATTATATACAGTGTGTGTAGACAAGCTACTTATGCATTGGAAACTATACGTACTTCTCGGAAATCTAACAAATTAGGTGTTTATGGTAAAGGTGTTAAGGTGTTATGTTATGATTGTGGCAGTGATTACAACAAATAAAAAATATTTATTTTATATACAGTGTGTGTAGACATGTTACTTATGCATTGGAAACTATACGTACTTCTCAGAAATCTAACAAATTAGGTGTTTATGGTAAACGTGTTAAGGTGTTATGTTATGCTTGTGGCAGTGATTACAACAAATAAAAATATTTATATTATATACAGTGTGTCCGAGATTCAGCATGCATGTATTGCTATATTCGTTAATATTGAAGATAGAATGACGGTTAAATGGGGAAAGTTTTAGAGAATTTTATGGCTATCATCATGGTAAAGTCAGATTTGAAGAAAACAAAAATTGTGTATTTTCTACTAGCTCTTTTATTTGAAGTCTGACAACATTTTGATTTGTACATTATTATGACACTTATAAAAGACAATTTAAAAAAAAAACCAAAATTTATCTACAGTCATTTGTTTTTGAAATACATACACTAACTATTGTTTTTCATATGGACGCCATCTTGGATATTTACATTATCGAATAGTATTTTTTATCACCTTTTCAGCGATGTATCACATGATACGAGAACTATCAAAAATTTAAACCCTTGCTAATTTATCTGTTTTTACTTACAAAATTTAATACATTTCTAACTTTTGTTTTTGGACGCTATTTGGATTTTTACATTATCGAATAGTGGATTTTAACACCTCTTCTACAATGTATTACATGATATGAAAATGTAGAAAATGTGTGGAGTGTAGAGGGGACATATCGAGCATGTTTTATGATAGTTACTATTATCGGTTTTGTTTTTATTTTAGTTATTAGAAATTACAATAATTAGGAATCTAATTGTATAAATGTTTCATTTATTAATCCATGCCTTCTCAAGGCCTACTATTTCAATTTTATATTTTTTAAATTTTTGATAGTTGGAAGTAAATTCTCGCATCATGTGATACATCGCTGAAAATGTGATAAAAATACTATTCGATAATGTAAAATCCAAGATGGCGTCCATATGAAAAACAATAGTTAGTGTATGTATTTCAAAACAAATGACTGTAGATAAATTTTGGTACTTTTTTTAAAATTGTCTTTTAAAAGTGTCATAATAATGTACAAATCAAAATGTTGTCAGACTTCAAATAAAAGAGCTACAGGGGGTAGTAGAAAATGCACAATTTTTGTTTTCTTCAATTATTTCAAAAACAAAAAAAGTTATTTCAAATCTGACTTTACCATGATGATAGCCATAAAATTCTCTAAAACTTTCCCCATTTAACCGACATTCTATCTTCAATATTAACGAATATAGCAATACATGCATGCTGAATCTCGGACACACTGTATAATACTTCCTCTCGGAAAACAACTTAACCAATGAGAAATTTTCGTTTAAATAAAAAGGTAAGTTTAACATGGTACATTACTTACAGATCTTACTGTAGATCGAGAGCTCTTTTCTTTATCAGGTCGTAAGGGAGGCAGATATAATTTCATAGCTATAATCAGTTAAGATAGCAGTCAGACGCCACTTGTAGGTTAAATAATTAAAATTCAACAAATATTGAGAAAGTTACACTTTAATACCACCAGTTGTAATCTTAATAAACAATACAACAGTTGTATTTACTTGTATATTTAATAAAACCAAATAATATCTGCAAAGCTTTACGATAGTGAACTAACTCTTAATCGACAACTAAACTATACAGAGTGGCCAAACGCAGAGGGGGTGGAAGATTGTATAAAGACGAAATAAATTAGAGAAATGATTTTTGGACCAGTGGTAGATATCAAAGAAAAATATTCACATTTTTGTTGGCCCTTTAACCGCCTTAATTAACAATTGTTTTCAAAGCGGACAATTTCCAAATTGTTTAAAAGTTGCATTGGTATTACTTCTTTATAAGACAGGTGAAACTGACAATATGTTAAATTACAGACCTATTTCTATAGTGTCCATTTTTTCAAAAGTGATTGAACGCGTTTTAGAAAAACGAATTAGGGACTATTGTGAAATGAAGGGTCTTTTTTGCTATAATTAGTTCGGATTTACAACGGGTAAAGGAACCAGCAATGCCCTTATAGAATTTACAAATAATGTAATTAAATGTTTTGAACAGGGTCAATTCACAACGTCTTGCTAGAAAAACCATAAAATATGGTTTAAATAGTATCAGTGTCAACTTGATATCTTCGTATCTATCTAATCGAATGCAAACGGTTCCAGTCAACTTAATTTGAAGCAAAGAGTTCCGCAAGGCTCTATTTTGGGGCCCTTGCTTTCTTATATATATATATATATATATATATATATATATATATATATATGGTATACCTTATTATTTAAATAAATTAAATAATGTATTATCAGTTTTCTTTGCTGATGATACCACTCTTAGCGTTTCAAACTCTGGATTTGAGGCTGCTCTTTCTCACTGTACTGTTGCAGTTAATTGTCCCGAAGCTTGGTTCAACTCTAACGATCTAGTTTTGAAATAAATATAAAACTCAGAATGGTATATCTGCGTTAAGACCCTATACCGCTTCCGAAGGCTATAGTAATCATATAAATTCATATCTCGCATAAATTAGCAAAAAACATCTTTGCATTACGCGCTTTAGCTACGTCTGTTTCAGCTTAAATTTTAAGGATTGCATATTTCTCGCTTTGTCATGGTCATATTTTATACTGAATTATTACTTGGTGACACGCCCCGAGCGAAAAAGAATTTTACGCCTTGCAAAGAAGAGCTATTCGTGTTGTAGATCGTCTACCATATGCTTCCAACTGTAAGTAATCCTTCGTCAAACTCCGTGTGATCACCGTGTACTCTTTATTTGTTTGTATTTGTTTATGTTATGTCAAGAATAATATTCCCGTTTTTGAAACATATAGTCAAATACATTCCTATGACACTAGGAACAAAGATAACTTACATTGTAATTTTGTAAGGTTAAGTCACAAAATGGACCTAACTTTTGGGCTGTTAAATTTTTTAATGCTCTGCCTACCAATGTAAGAAATTTACCTTTTATTCAGTTCACATCCATTATTAAAGCAAGAATCCATTGTATAATATAAATATTACTTTGATATTGATTTTAATTAGCGATATGTTGTAATTTATGTATTTTAGATAATTAATAATTCTGACAAGTATAAATATTGGTGAAATAAGCTACACTATAAATATTATTATTGTTATTATTATTATTATTATTATTATTATTATCATCATCATCAATAGGCACTACATTTTAAAAATATTTTTGATCATACATAGTGTTATTGAAGAAAACTAAACTTATACCTTTTTAAATTACATTTTTGGAAAGCCCATAAACTACGCTTTCAATTGTTTAAAAAAAATATTCCACTTGCGTTCGCCGCCACTAATTTGTTAGATGACTTTTGTTTATTTTAAAATGGCAGAAAATTGTTTGTGGTCCAGTAGTATTTAATAATATACAGGGCGTGTCACTGTTTGTAAATACCATTTTTTTTATGTCATTCATGTCATTCGATGCCTCGTTTGATATTCTTTCTTTTTCATCAAGCATGTCTCTTATACCTGAAACTAATAATTTTAAAAATATTTTCAGTTTATTTGTGAAATTGCGATTGTAATACAAAGGGACTGAAAATAGAGGTATTAAGTTGGCCACGGGATTGTAGTTTCTTACTAAAAAAAATTTTCAAGTAAAAACAAAAATTAATATAACTTACAAATTGATTTAATGAATGATTTTAAATTTAACACACTTTTTGAACAAAATTAATGCATTAAACCCTCTTGCTTCTAGGCAAATTTAAATCAGTCCTTAGCAAAATTTCTGAAGTACTCAATTTGATTATGTTCAGATCAACGATATCATTTTTTACGTCATTTTGTGAATGCAAACGTATAAAGATGGTCATGGAATTATAGTTTCATGCTAAAAAATTTTGTAATCAAGTTGTATTAATCTATAAAAGAAAATTTAGCGTTCTTTTTCATGATAAAAAATTTTTCCAAGTAAATACAAAAGTTAATATAACAACTACAAATTGACTGAATTAAATTATTTTAAATTTAACAAAATTTTTGAACAAAATTGGTGCATACTCTTACACAAGTCACCCTTTCGTTAAAGGCAAAGGACTATGCTGCTATCTTATGGAAAATAAAAGACCACTCAAATACGGGTATTTTGATACCAATAGATTCGTCTTGATGAATAGAACATTTGATATCATTGCACCAGTGTTGTAAGTCTTATAATTATGTCACAATAAATGATTTTGTGATTAAAATTCCTTATGTAGGTTGTATGAGTAAGACAGAGAGGAAAATATGATTTAACTAGAGGCAATCCATCCAACATATAAATGAAATCAACAAAAGTAGTTTTATAAAAATTATTGTTCCATTTTATTACTGGGATAATACTTTCGAAAAATGTCTTTAAAATCGAAGGAGATAGACCCATACAATTTGGTATCAAATGAAAGCATATTTTACAGGCTTTCCAAAAAATGTAATAATATACAGGGTGTTTCATTAAAAAATGTTTAGTTTGCTCCAACAAAATGAAACATCCTGTATGATCAAAAATATTTTAGAAATGTAGTACCTATTGATATCTACCCGATTGGAACTCAATGAATTGTTTACTGTAATCACTCAAATGTATGATCTACATGAACAAGAGTGATAATGGTGGAGGTTAATGGATTGCTAAGTTTTTATGTGTGTTTTCTTTGTTAACGCTGTATACTACGTTACTGAACATTATTAAAGTTAGCTTATCTGTAATTTTTGCAAGTCAGTTTTACCTAATTAGTTAATTAATAAAACTTCATTCACAGAAAAAAAGGATTTAAACTTACGATTTTCACATTATAATATTTATTATACTTGCCTGTATACAAAATTACTGCACAAATACTAAATTGTACACAAGTTGGAGAATGTATTTTTTTTTGCAAGGTGATGTAACACATACGAGAAGGTAAATTGTATTATTGTCACCACAATGCTAGACAAAAGTGAACAGAGTGGTACAATAATATTAACATTGTTCAATAACGTAGGGGTGACTGTACTGTATTGTCGACTTAAGCTGTATTTGATTTCACGACGAATGCAGGCATAGTTAGGATCGCGGCAATGTATCTTGCTCCGAAATTTAATGATACACAATAGCAATTCTATCTCAACCATGTTACATTCAAACCATTCCGTATACAACTGTGTGCTGTACTTAAGCTATCTTCAATACTAAACATAAACCATCCGTATTAGTTTTGGGGTTTCCAAATTTTCTAATTTTACGGGATTTACAGTTTCCGTTGTTAAATACAACAACGCAAAGAAAATAATTATTTACCTTTAAGATGAGGTGCATACAACGAAAATCACGCTCTCTCGAGTGCTTTGCACATAAACGACAAATATATGTGATAAAACACCACCAACATGTAATAAAAATTTACTGTGTATTCAAAAATTACATAAAATGTTAACAAAAAATATAAATATGTTACATCAAACTTAAATACTAAGAGAAAATAAAACTAAATATTTTAAACAAATTTTTAAATAACAACCAACATCCAAAATCTTAAGGCAAGTAATGGCAGCCAAAATATTGATACGTTACGAATCTAACACAAAATTGGTGGTACGGTGTTTACGAATTAAATAATACCGTGTAACAAAAATTGAACCCCATTAATTAAAAAATATCTTTCCTACTACTATTTTAGACAATCCTGCTTTCGAACCTATTTTTAGGGAAAAAATTATGCTGTTCCTCCTTCGGCCGATCCTACTGATTGTACTAGTCCATTTCTCAAATTTAAAAATAGAAGTTCCTTTTTTATACAACTTTTTTTAACCACGCCTTTTTTATTGTCCATACTTTAATGTTAACAGTAAAATAAGGAAAAACTTGGTTATTTAGAAAAAATATTATTACTAATGGTAATATTCGGTTATTCAATTACTTATATTTACTGATAGGCACTAAGGGTAGTAGAAAAAAATTATATTCTTTCTTGATTTTATCTAATTTTTTCTGTAATCGATATTGCAATGGCACTTTAAAACGCTAGCTTTGACGTTCATCAAAAACTTTTTTAATTTGAATACTTAATTATTTATGTACTAGCACAAATTAAAATAGAATATGGAACATATCTTAGAAGATAATGAATTCACTTGTGGCTACTGCCATTTGTGAATTAATATCTTTCAACCGATGTTGGAATACTCCTTTCTTACGGGCCAAACACTCTCTAAAGCCTCAGCCCGTATAGGTAAAGTGCAAGCAACTGACAAAGCTCAGTGGTATGGGCGGGGTCCTTACTTATCACTCCTAATGGGCGCTTGACACAAGAAAATAGGTCACAAAGGCGCCACCTGTTAAATAAATTTATAGCAGGAAAACGTCATACAATGACAATAGATAAAGCGTGTTCAAATATGTAAAAATTTCTATAGTTTAATAAATGTCAAAATAGGGGTCGTAATGCCTAAATGCGAAACCATCACAGCTACGTACCCAAACAAATAAACAAACTTACTTACCTTTAATCACCAGCCAGTTAAAACGGTGTATACAGCCGGTACCTCAATTCCTAAAACACTTTAAAAATATTTTCGAATACTCGCAAAATAATCACTGGTGTGCAAATAAGACAGCTGTTCGGTCAACGAATTATTTACTTTAGAATTACGTTACGTTATATCTTAAAACATCTATTAAAATGAACTTATCTCACCAAAATCAAAACAGCAAATACTCTAATAGAGAAATTCTCATTATTCATTAAGTTAAAGCTTTTGTTAAATAACTAAACAATTAAAAGTTGCTACTTTAAAGTTGTGTGAATCAACAATTTCTTTAAAACAAATAAATCACCCGGTAACTTGAATGCAAACCAAAATATCTAGTCTTTAAATTTTGATCAACGTAATTAATAGTAACGTTGTGAGAGAAGAATGAGATTACAAAATATGTGCACTTAAGAAATAATACCAGAGTTCATAAACACTATTCATCTATTGTCCAAAATTAAATACAACAATCGGCAAGTTAAACACATAATCAACAATTTCGTGAAATGTTTTGTTTAATTCGGAATGATGATTGCAAGTTCATTACCCCCAAAATAATCTATAGTAGCTTAAATTTTAAATACACCAGAAATGAATATTGAAATCGTCGAACATTTAAATATTTAACAAATTTTGTAGCGTAATCAGACCAGCAAACAAGTACAATATGATTCATATACGGATGAATACACTTTATAAAACGAAATAAAGCGTCCCAAGGACTACTGAACAAAATGATAAACACGAAGCATATTCATCCGCCTAAATAATGACGAATAAATACTTTATTAAAATTTCCCCTTCTTTTTCACAACTGTAACGGAAATTGACCCTTTCGGTATTTGAATGATGAAACCAATCTTCCTAATCTCCTCAATTATAAATTATATTAATACAAACTTCATTAGCAACAAATCTTTAAACTAAAAACCATACGCTTCGTTCACCTTTTCATCTGATTTAACGTAATTATTACGCAAATATAACTTTATTTACAAGCATTCTTTGTTTTTATTTATACAAAGCTTTATTAAGCGATATATATATATATATATATATATATATATATATATATATATATATATATATATATATATATATACAGAGTGTTTCCTAACCTTTCTGACAAAATGAAAAAGGTGAATTCTCATCTAATTTTAAGAATGTCGCTTCGTTTACGAAATATATGGTGTTGAAAAAAACTTTATGCGGCACGTTAGTTCCTGTATATTTATTCAATTTCTTTAGAGACGGAAGTAGAATCAAGAGTTATTTTTTGTATTTTTATCATTTTGTTGTTTCAAATGATATGAGTAGGCTTTGCTTCGTTGCATGGCAACAACATTGGTTTTTTTCGTGTCATCTTTTTTGTTTCCTGTTTGACACTTTACAAATATGCTTTTGAATTGTTTTCCAATTTATTTGTACTTCATACATACTTTTCTTAATGGCTGAGCTTACCAATCAAGAAATGCTCAAATTCATTTTATTTTATACAAATGGAAACGCACGAGAGGTAAGACGTTTATATGCAGAACGTTTTCCTAATGGACGAATGCCATGTCCGGAAACGTTTACAAGATTGCGTGGTTAGAGGAAACAGGTAGCTTCGCAAAGAGCAAAATAGGCGGCCGTCCACTGACAGTTAGAACTCCACAACTTGAGGAAGAAATTTTAAACAAGGTGGAAGAATCTCAAGGCACGAGTACAAGAAAAATCGGGAACGAGTTGAATGTGAGTAGCAAAACAGTGGGGAGTATTTTAAAGGACTATTTACTTTACCCTTATCACGTACAAAGAGTGCAAGCTTTGCTGCCGCGAGATTTTCCAGTTTGAGTAACTGGTTTCAAGAAAATTGTTTAAGAGTCTCACATTTTTCGGAAATAATCCTATTTACAGATGAAGCGAGTTTTTACAGAGATGGCATTACTAATTTGCATAATACCCATATATGGGCGGATGAAAATCCTCATTGTATAATCGAGCATACATTTTCGTACAATGTTTGGGCAGGAATTATTGGAGATACCTTAGTTGGACCATCTTTCTTTCTCCATTGACTTCCTGATGATGTGTATTACAATTTCCAGAATTGATGGAAGCAGTGCCATTAACAACGAGAGCTTTAATGTGGTTCATGCATGACGGTGCCCCGCCTCACTTAGCAGTATTTGTTAGAAACTATTTGGATCAACAATATCCTGCTCGTTGGATAAGTAGAAGTGGACCCCACCCATGGCCGGATCTCAGTCCATTGCATTTTTATTTTTGGGGTCACCTTAAACAACTTGTTTACACTACGCCTATTGAAACTGAAGAAGACCTTCGACTGCGTATTATTAATGGTTTTAATACGATTCGCGCCTGTCCCGAAATTTTCCAATTTAGCACGTCGTGTACTAGGGTGTTTATTGGCTCATGGAGGACAGCAGTTTATTTGACCTTTGTTCATGTGAGTTCATTACGTAAAACTGTATTTCTTTAACACTCTGTATTTCTAAAACGAAGCGACAGCCGAACAAATTTTGTTGCCACATTTTTGTCTTAAAATTAGTTGAGAATTCACTTCTTTCACTTTGTCAAAGAGGTTAGGAAACACCCTGTATATCTACAGCGATTCTTTATTCGTTAAGACGTTAGCTGTGTGCACGTAACCAACAAATAATAAACTAATAATAAACACTTAACCCTTCCTCAATGAACCCATAAAACTGTCACTTCTGACAAACGATAAACGATATAAGGTACCCGGGATTCTTGAATCTTTAAAAATATTTCCAAAACGGCAAAGAGAAAAAGATTTCCTACGGTACTGTTCAATTACTCCCAGTAATTGCGTAACTAAGCTCAACCTCCTTCAAAGCATCTCGCTGCGCATGGCGATAATGAACCTTAAACTAACATATATAAAATCCAAGCCCTTTGTCTTTAGACTAAAAATTTTACTAATTAACCTGCATGTCGCCAAGTGCTTTTAAAACTGCAACTATGTTTCCTATAATAATTTTAATACTGAATATAATTTTACAATGACGTACAATGAAGTATTTTTTACTGAAAGAGGAATATCAACGTGTGGAAACGAAACGCAATTTAAAAAAAAAACTTCAATTTATAAATGACAGACAAACCAAAAAACTATACCATTGAACAATTTTCACCGCAGTTACAATTTGTAAAAAAAACAGATACCTTCAAACAACGTAAAACGTGTAGCTAAATTAAAGCTTCCAACATTTGTACTTTAAAATGTCCAATTTTAATAATCTATACTCCATTCACGATGTTGGGTATCCTAAAGATCGATAGAACAATATGAATCTTCGGTAGATTTTGAACATACGTGACACCTTGTATAATATAATACAATTATCGCTATAATTTTTATTGATAACACATTAATTTTGACACAACTATCACTTTCGTAAAATGGTAAAGCATTAGAATGTATCTTGCCATTGGTCCTAATGTTCATAGGTCTTGTTTTTGCTTGCATTCATATTTGGTCTTTTATTTTTAATTGAAACATGTATAATATTATGTGCGAGTTAAATTAATACCATTTTCCACCCCTTTCATGGTAACACACTTGAAGAACTTGAAAGCTTATAACAGTTAGATTAGTATATTTTTTCAAATATAATCAACTATTTCAATCTGCTTCCAACTTGTCAATGAACAACTTTAGCTGAATTGAAAGTTGTGTTATTAAACACAAATAAAAAACAATGTTTTGCATTACAGGAAAGTAAACCTGATTTGTCTATTCTTAGCAAGGAGTTAGTTGCAATGATATATCAAAGTAGCACAGATGTGAGCATGCATAATAAATTAATTAGATACACATACACAAGAAAATGTAAGCAATGTTTACACTCATTCCGTTTTACACTAACTATTGTTTATACAACAATAACGTAAATGCCTCAGTTAATTCCCATAAAAGGTAGTTTAAGGTTGCGTTAATCTCATCAAATACCATCATTTGGTTTATATCCAGAGATGCGTAACGCATATTTAATTAAGTACTTATAAGCAAATATCCTTTCATGAGAAAAATGAAATATTATGGGTAAACTCTTAACTATGGGAAAACGTATTTATAGTATTTTGAACATATGTGATCTCATAATTGGGCTTTTAGTGCTGTTGATCCAAAGAAACCATTCAAATAATTATATAATGAGAAGTGTGCTATAATAATTATGTAAATTTTCTTTTAAACATGCA